>KL647306.1:2188676-2415424 GCA_000727475.1 Sarcocystis neurona
TATAGACAGACAGATACAGATAGATAGATATAGATAGATAGATATAGGTAGATAGATATAGATAGATAGATATAGATATAGATAGATATAGATAGGTATAGATAGATAGAAAGAGATAGATAGATATGGATAGATGCAGATAGATATAGAAAGGTAGATATATGTGTATATTTGTCTGCAACAGATATGTGCACGCCTATTTCAAATGTATACAAGAAAACATACACATATATATATATATATAGGTAGAGATATAGGTAGAGATATGTATATATATATATATATATGCATATATATATATGTATATATATATATATGTATATATATATATGTATATATATATATATATATACTTGTGTTTATCTGCAAACACATATATGTACACATGTGTCAAATGTATACAAGTAAACATATATATATATACATGTATATATATGTTTACTTGCATACATTAATACTGTAGCATATGTCAATATATATATATGCATGCGCATATATATGTGTCGTGGAGAAGTGAGTATGGATGGAAGCGGGTACGGGGAAGTGTCTTGCATGAAATATCGATGTATACGTGCAGTGACGGAGGGCGGTGTACTTTTGCGCATTTGGGAAGCTGTGACGTCTTGCAGGAAGGCAGCTGCAGCAGCGCCCTGTTCCCCAGCAGCAGCAGCAGCGGGAGCAGACGACCCCACCACAGCATATTATAACGTGAAGACGTCGTCGGACATCCTCTTATGATGAGGGCGCACATAAACGTATATGTGATATACATATATATATATGTATATACGCATGCCCAGGTCTACGTTCTTTCCTATATATATGTATGTGCAAGGACTGCTGCTGTGTGATGTGCGGCTTGCTGCTGCTGGTGCTGCTGTTGCTGGCAGCTCATTCCTGCTGGGGAAGCCCCCGCGCAGGTGGTGCGGTGCGGTCACGTTGCGCAGAGGTGCTTGTGCCGCTGCTGCTGTCTTGTTGGCGGAGTCGACGGGTCTTTTCGTCCTGTCCTGCTGCCGGTGGGCCGCAGATTTGTTGCTGCTGCTGAGCCGGACGTGATGGAAGCCTTCGTCGTCTTCCTTTCGTGAGGCTGTTCTGTGGCTCGAGTCCTTCGTGTGCCTTGCTGCCTCGCTGCTGCGGCAACTGCAGCAGGGATGCGCCCTCCTGCTTGACTTTTTGTGCTGCTGGCGATGCTGCTGCTTCGCCCGTGCGGCGTGCAGATATTCCTCCGCTCGACCGCACTGGAGCGTGCGCTGCTGTCGCTGGCGAGAAAGGAAACACTTCGCGTCTTCTTCGCAACGCACGTGCTGGAGCTCCTGCTGGCGGTGAAGAGGCAGCAGAAGCAGCAGCACCCGCTCCCAGTAGAGGCGGAAGCCAAGAAAGAAACTGCAGCAGCAGCAGGAGGCGGCAGTCGGGGCGGCGAGGCTCGAGGTGTGGGCAGTCGTGGGACCGGCGGAGAAAAGGAAGAAAGCGGTAGGGGAGCAGCTTGTCCGGAAGCAGGTGGCAAAGGCGGGGGCGTGAAAAGCAGCGAGGATGCAGGGGAGACGGAGACGGACGTGATGTATCGTCTCGCCGGGTCCGAGACAGGGACAGCCGCCATACCGCTGTTACAAGCAAGCAGCAGTTCGGCTGCTGCTGCGCGTCTTGCCTCTGGGCCTGCAGCGGAAGCAGCAGAAGCGACGACGACGGCGTCTCCTTCGTCGCAGAGTTCTCAGGCGAGCAGCAGCAGCGGGACCAGCACCAGCACCGCGGACGACAGCGGCAGCAGCAGCACTGTGGACGACGGCAGTACTAGCGGCAGCAGCACAACTGGAGGGAAGCCGAGCGCGGAAGAGCAGCAGCCCGAGCTGGAGCCACCTCAAGAACGCCGTCAAGAGCAGAGAGAAGGGAAAGTCGCAGGCGGAGACGGGACGGCAGCAGCAGGGACGCTGCCGCTGCATCTCCGCGATACCGCGACTGCTGGTGCTGTGCCGCCATCCCCGCCGCCAGTCGTCTCGGCGTTGCTCGCGCTGCTTTCGCTTTGTTCGCCAGGGACGCAGGAGCAACACCTGATGCTGCTGCATGCGTTTTTCACCGTCGCGACGGCAGCAGCAGCACCTGCAGTCGCACCGGACAGCAGTGCGCAGCAGCAGCAGCAGAGAGAGCTGCTCCGAGACTTCTACGCCAGCGGCGGACAGCGGTCGAAGGGTGTGCTGCTGGCCAGCGCGTCGAGACGCAGCAGCAGGAGCCGCGCCTTGGCGGAGGAGCAGCAGCGGCAGCGGCACCACGAGGAGGAACACCAGCAGCAGCCACGTGAGAGCGACGTGGCGCGAGGGCAGCCAGCAGCAGCCGGCGGGACAAGTTATAGCAGTGCGACAGAGAAGAGAGCTGCAGACGGAAGCTCTCTTCTTCCGGACGGCGTGGCCCCTGGGGCTGTGTCGACTTCTTCTTGTGAAGTTTCTGCAGGAGCAGGAGAGAAGCACCGTCTGTTCGATCGATTGCCAGGAAGCGCAGTGCTCGACTCTCTCGTTGCAGCAGCAGAAGCAGAGCAGCAGCAGCACCGACAAAAGGAAGGAGATGAAGGCGGCACACGTGCTGCTTCTTCCGGATCTGCTGCTGCTGTTTCTGCTGCTTTCCTAGCCGCGACGGCCGTCGGGGAACACGCTGCGACGCAGCAACAAGAGGCCCTTGCTGCTATGGGGCGGGTGCTGCTGTTGTTTTCCATATGGAAGAGGTCCTGGCTTCTCGAGAGAAGAGAAGACGCAAGGCGACGGCTCGAAGAAGAAGGACGACGTCTTTCGGCGAAAATCGAAAGCTGCGATCTACCCGTTGACGGTGCAGATGCGCTCCCCACAACCCCGTCCGACTCAACGCCTGCTGTGAGTGCTGCTAGTCTTCGTCGTCTTCTGCTCTTCCTGTCTGTTTTCCTTCCTGCTGTGCAGCTCTCCTGCCGCACGTCGTTTCGTTTTCTCGGGGAATGCGGGAGAGCGCTGCCGCTCTTCCGGCACGCCTCCAGCTGCTGCTGTTGCTGTTGTGGCTGTGTCTGGGGGGCATGGCGTGCTACCGCTGCTCCTGTTGAAGCGGGTCGCTCCCCCCTTGCTGGTGACTTTGCTGCTGCTACTGCTGACTGCGTGTGCTGGGCGCTGCGGACAGGCCGACCCGCTGGTGTCGCACAACATCCGTCTCTTGGCGAACGCGCAGCTGCTACGACTGCAGCAGCAGGTGCTGTTGCTGAAGGAAGAGCTGCTGCAGCAGCAGCGCGCGGCAGCAGCAGAGAAAGTGCGGCGGCTGAAGGAGCTCCGTGACGTCTGGGAGACGCAAAACGCAGCAGCAGCAGCGCGGCAGAGCTCCGGTGAAGAGCAGGAGATTCAGGTGACACTCGCCACGTCGAGCAGCGGGTCCGCAAAACTTCGGGGCCACACCTGTCTTTCCCTTGATACGCAGATGAGACACACGCATGCGCGGAAGTGTACTAGATATATGCACAGGTACCTATTTTTTTGCATGCGCCTCTAGAAGCAGGTGGCTCTCGGTGCCCCGTGGAGGGGATCCGTGTAGAGACGCAGACAGCCGTACTCGCGGAGGGACGTGGAGCAGACGAGCGCAGGCGCGTAGAAGACGCCGGACTGGTCGGGCCGGCGCAGCAGCACGCGCATGCAGCAGGTTCATTTCTCCACCAGCAGAGAGAAGACATGCACACAGGAAAATACACGGGAATCTGATATATAGGGGCGCCGACGTCAAGAAGTGACGTAAGGGATGGGCACATATACGGGCCAGGAGTCGTGCATCTATCGGACGCATGCACTTTGCTGGGGATATGCGTATCTCCATGGGTATGTAGGCCCACCTATCTATCTGCATATATAAATATAGAGAGCAGAAACGCGCCGTCCCTGTGTGTATGTATGTGCGTCTGCTGCACACACACACAGAGAAAAGAAAGGCGCCGAATGTGTGTGTGTGTATGTGGATATATATGTCGACAGCACAGACCCCTACAGAGAGAAGAGAGGCGCCGCCCGTGTGCATGCGCCTCTATGTGATGAGGCACCCCTACCAGCAGCACACATACCCACGCACAGAGAGACAGAAAGGGAGCAGCAACCCGCCGTCTCCGGAGCAGAAACCCGCCGTCTCCGGAGCAGAAACCCGCCGTCTCCGGAGCAGCAACCCGCCGTCTCCGGAGCAGCAACCCGCCGTCTCCGGAGCAGCAACCCGCCGTCTCCCGCTCTGTGTGTCCCCGTCTCTGTGTGTGTGTGTGCACATATATATACGTATATGGGATGGACGTATATCTGCAGCAGACACCCACAGCAACAGAGAAGAGGGGGCGCGCCGTCCGCATATATATGTGTGTGTGTATGTACGTATATATGTGGTGCAGCACCTACTGGAGTGGCGAACCTGCGCGTGTCTGTGTGTGTGTGTGTGTGTCCGCTCCCACGCGTATTCCGCATCTCGGGGGGAAGCGACGCAGAGAAGCAGCCGAGGAGGATGCCGTGTTGACTTCTTGAGTGTCGTGGGGACCCTGTGCCATGCATATCGAAGGCAGCGCTGCGGCTGTGCGTGCTGCTGGGGATGCCACAGGCAGCGTGGACGGGTCGTGGGGGCCCTGTGCCGTGCATATCGAAGGCAGACCTGCGTCTGTGCGTGCTGCTGGGGATGCCACAAGCAGCGTGGAGGTGTCTGTTGGTCGACCCGAGGAGGAGTTGACTTCCCGTCGCGCCGCCGTGTCCGTGCTGCGTTTCTGGGGCGCTCTGCTGCTGTTCACAGAAACAAATGGCCGAGGCCAGCGAGGCTCTGGTCCACGAGGCGGGGCTGGTGGAGGAGCGACGTGTGGCGCTGCATCAAAAGCTGCGAGGTCTCGAGGAGAAGAGACGTCTCCTTGAACACCAGCTGGCGGACTGTATACAGATGGTATATCTGTCCTCACACACGGCCGTTTTAGTTCGTCGCAGGGTGTCGTTCATCTCCTCGAGGACCCGCGAGCAGAGCGCGTGTCTTGCATGCCTGCGTGCGTGCGTGTGTGTCTGCCGGTGGAAGTGGCCACTTTTGCTGCTGTCGGCGTGTGAGGTGCTCGACGGGCTCGTGTCCCCGTGGCTGGCCTGCCGCAGGCGACGTCGAATGTGTCTGCTTGTCGTGACTCGGTTCTGCGGCCACGGACGCATGCAGGGCCCGGCCGTCTGCATGCGCGCGGTGCATGCATGCGCCGAGAGAGAGAACTGGTGCAGCCGCAGCGACTCTTTGTCCTCTGCGGATATATTCCCAGGGACTCTTCACAGCCTGCATTTCCCATGGAACCCGCCTGGTGTCCACCTGGCTGCTGCTGTAGCTTGCAGACTCTCTGCAGCGGGGGTCTCCGTCTACAGGAACTCGTTTTACCTCTGCCAGTCTCTCACACATGCACATACACATATGAGAGAGTAACACATGCATGCATAAGGTGCACTCTTGGATCCAGTCGCAACTGCCGATCTGGTGTGAAGGACCGGCCTGGTGTCCGTGTGTCGTGTGCGGCGGCTTGCAGACTGTTTCAAGAGCTCTGTCTGCAGGTGTTCGTTTCTTTGGCTATTCCGCGTAGGTATGTACATATCGAGGTGGGAGAGTGACGCATGCACACAGATATATATGTAAGGTACACTGTCTTGTGTACAACGGCGACTGTCTGTGTGCGGAGATGGTCGCCTGCCACACACATCGCCGCGCAGCAGCATCTGCTGCTGCGGTGGGCTGCTGCGGCTGCAGCGGGTGCCACTTGTCGTCGCTGTCGCGCCTCTGCTTCTCCGGCCTCTGCATGTGTGTGCGTCTCTTCTGTGCCGGTGTTACTTCGAGTGCTGCAGAGAATTCCTCTGCTGCAGCGACGCCTGCTTGAACTTCTGGACGAGTCTGTCTTCCTGTGCAGGCTGTTCCACGCTGCTAGTAATAGAGTGCTGCTGTCGGCTCATCTCTGCTGCTGTTGCTGCGTCTGCCCATGCAGTTGTCGCGGGACGACGACGCGTATCTGCTTCGCTGCTGCTGCTGCTGGTGCGCCGTTCCCATGAGCTCGTGCGACCCTCTCTTTTGAGCTGCTGGCGGTCGACTGTCGCACAGCTACCTGGCCCTTCCATCTTTCCTGCGTTATTGCAGTAACGTGCAGTTGGACACAGCGCTGCTGTTGCTGCTGCTGCCGCAGCCGTAATATCGTCTCTCTAGTACTCTGCCGCCGCGCCCGTTGATCATTCCTCGACCGCCGCTGCTGCTGCTGTTGCTGCTGCTGCGTGCGTTTTGGTGGTGCGACTGCTGCTCCTTCGGTGCAGATTGCGACCGCAGAGCGAGAGCAGCAGAAGCTGCTTCGCGACGAGGAGGACGTGCACGTGGAGCTGCTGCGTGTCCAGCTGCAGTACAAGCAGCAGGTGCAGCAGCACCAGCAGCACCAGCAGCAGCAGGCGCGGCTCCAGGAGGTGCTCCAGGCGCTCGACTCGACAGCAGCCGACCTTGCTGATTACGTCGTCCTTGATGAACAACGGAGAGAAGCAGGGGCCGCAGCAGATATTGAGCGCCTGCAAGGTGAGCAGCAGCAATTGAGCCTCTCCTTGTTCATACGGCGAACTGCGTATCTGAGTGCCTGTACATTTCTTCCCAACACGTCCTACATACACACACAGCCACCTGCTGCGCTTCACGTCTCTGTGTCTGTCCGTCCTGCTGTCTCTATGTCCTGCTGTCTCTCTGTCTTGCTGTCTCCCCATCCAGGCGTCTCCGTGTGTTGGTGTCTCCGTGTGTTGGTGTCTCCGTGTGTTGGTGTCTCCGTGTCTCTGTCTTTTTGTGTGTGGCTGTGTGCATGCGGACTGATAGGCGGACTGCAGTGGGGATTCCGCGGGGATTTCTGCACCCCAAGTCGACGTAGCTGCATAGACGCGCATGCAGAACTTTCTCCACGGTCTCGCATGCAAAATTTTCTGCACGTCGATCCTCACTCCATGTGTACAAATATGTCGGCAGTCCACAATACACATGCGCGTGCATGCACTTGTGCCCCAAAAGCGTGGCCGGCAGCCGTGTGTCATCCACGCACAGACGTCCCAAGCGGCCTTGGAGGACGTCCTCGTTTTCCGTCTGCACCCCCCCAGCACTGATGCGAGACGAAGACGTACGTGGAAGCGAATATCCGCGAATTGAGGAGTGCGTCCTGCGGGCCGACGGCGACTGCCTGCTGCTGACGCATGCGCGCAGAGGCACGTCGGTGAAAACCCGGCAGCGCTTCGGTCTACCCACGCACGCAGCGTCCTTCGCCAGTGATCGAGCGGCACACGGCAATCACCTCCACCACATCCGCCTTCATATTATGCACACGTAGCCCCGCGGCTATGGCAGTACATATTAGCAGCACGTCCCTATCTGCCTGAATGTGCAGGTATATGCGTATTGTCGACTCAGACGCTATATGTGTGGACGCATGCATCCGTTTATCACCTGCCCTGCCTTTCTCGGTCTCTATACGTATATATATGTGTGGAGGTATATTCGCGCGTGTCGGTTCTGACGCGATATCTGTGAACGCATGGGGTGCCTGTCTATATCTGCGGTGGCCCCCTCCGTCTGTCTCCATACGTGTCTATTTATGTGTATATAGAGGAGGACCGGTGTGTGGAGGCGTCTTCGTACTCACCGGCTTGGAAGTATATTCGTCCGTGTCGCAGGCGTGGAGGACGACTGTGGGGCTCGAAGTCGTGTGCACGTGTGTCCGTCCCGTGGCCGCTGCTGCCCTGGCTGCGGAGTTGCTGTTCCTCCGCCCCCAAGCAGTCACTTGGCTTCCGCAGGCCTGCAGGTGCAGCGCGGGAGGTTTGTGAGAGCCCCTCCCTTCCGTCACGGGGGTATTCGTGAAGCGGCGGCGCTGGCCGAAGCAGCAGTGGGGAGACGCCCGTCTGCTCACGAATTTGACGTCCATGTGGCGGGGGCCACCTCGGACGAGGTCGCCGTGGGAGGCCGTAGACGCCGCTGCAGCATATAGCGTTGCCCTCCTCAGCAGGATATAGCGTTGCCCTCCCCTGCAGGATATAGCGTTGCCCTTTCCAGGATATAGCGTTGCCCTCCTCTGCAGCATATAGCGCGACTCAGGTGCATGCGCAGGTGCTGCAGATATCCCCGAAGGAAGAAGCTGCACATGCGCACACGTGTTGGGTGCAGGAGAGCGAGAGCTCCTCGGACGTTTCTGCTGTTTTCGTGTGGCGGTGCGGATTTGGGCCTCTCTGCATGTTTTGGGTGCCTCCGGGTTTGGCTGCCCTCTTCTGCTTCGATAAAAATGCACTCCCCTGTGTAGACGTGTGCAGACGTGTTCGCGTGTACATTCCTACGGGCGTATACGCGGGTAAGATATTTCTGTGTACTTCAACCTATACACATATAGATATATATATACGTGTATATATATGTATAGTTACCTGTATGTATGTGTGTATATACTATCTATACATGTGTGTCTGCACGTAGCCGTGTGGATGTTCGGATATACTTACGAGTCTACGTGTGTGCATATTTGTGTATATACATTCGTACGTGTATATGAGCGTGTGCATGCATGTGTGCGTACGTGAGGGGACTTTATATATATATATATATATGATAGATATGGCTGGCTGCACAAAGAGTTGTACGTATGTTCACGTATGTATACATCCACGTGTGTATATATGTGGGGACTTGTATATACGTTTATATGTGTATGTGGGCGTACGTATGGGTGTGTGTTTATGTGCGGGTGCTGGTGGTCTCAAGGAGCGCTGCAGACGCAGGTGTGCCGACACTTTGCGTTTGAAAAGACGCGGCTGCAGCAGCAGGTGCACCTGCTGCAGCATCACTTAGAAGTGCTGGAGCAGCTGCTGCAGCAGCAGCAGGAGCAGCAGCAGCAGCAGCAGGAGGACCGAGTGGGAGAGGAGCAGCGGCTGCAGCTCCTGCTTGCAAGGAGGAGGTTTATACGAGCAGCGCACCAGCTTGATGTGATGTACGGGGAGACGTTATCCTTTGTTGAGCAGCATCGGCCAGTACTTGCTCTAGCTATCCGCCAGCAGTGGCAGACTTCACGCGGCAAGACCCCCGAACAGCGGCAGCAGCAGGGTGACAGAGAACAAACGACAACGCTTGCGGCAGCAGAGAAGGCGGGGCCGCAGGAGGAGGAGCCCGCTGCAAGGAGGACTGAAGGGCCGGAAGGGCAAATCGACCCGATGAAAGATATCAAGGCCATCTACGCCAAGACGAAGAAGCAGCTGGCCCCCTACATTGCCCGACTAGGTAAGCTCCGAGACACGAAGAAGCCGGAGCAGCAGCAATAGAACACAGATGTTGTATCAACAGGGACAGCTGCTGCGGACACTTAGTAGAGACGGGGACGCAGCAGCAGCAGCAGAACGCAGAAGCACCAGCTGTTGGCGGTCGCAACGACACCGCCGTTGCCCACCGAGAGCGGCAGCAGCAAAACCGCAGTGAAGAGCAAGCCTCCAAGAGGGTCCCGTTTGTGGTAGAACGCGGCAGCAGCAGACGCGTCTCTCAGCAGGCGGGAGACAGCAGCAGGATGAACGGGAAGCAGCAACACCAAGCACCCGCGCGCAACGACGGCATGCGCAGAAGCAGCAGCAGCAGCGTCGCTACCCATACCAGTCCTAACAGATGCTACTGCTGCACCGGCAGTAGCAGCACCAGCAACACCAGCAACAGAGCGGACAGAAAAAAGTAGCAGGAACGAGAAAGCGTCCAGCAGCAGAAGCAGCGACAGCGCGCCTTGCGTCGCGCTGTCTGAGGCTCGTAGACTCTGCCGTCGCCTTCCAACGTGCGGCATCCGTGTACAACAGCACCAGCAACGCTGACAGCAGGAGCCCAGAAACCGCAGCAGCAGCACCGGCAGCGTAGCAGCAACGGCAGCGTAGCAGCAACGGCAGCATAGCAGCAACGGCAGCATAGCAGCAACGGCAGCATAGCAGCAACGGCAGCATAGCAGCAACGGCAGCATAGCAGCAACGGCAGCGTAGCAGCAACCGCAGTAGCAGCAGCAAAACCGGGGAGTTCGCCGGCGTTGTGAGGGATTTGCCCTGCTGCTGTAGGGCCCCTGCGCAACTGAGTTAACAAACTCAGTAAGCCACGGCTTACCCGAGGAACCTCCTGCATGCCTATTGACGTGCGCATGTTGCTTTGCTGTCAGGCTCCCTACATGGATATGTGGATACACATATGTATACGCATATGAACTCGTGCATACGTATGTAGGCGCGAGTATATTCGCATGTAGTTAATGAGCGGCAGGAATGATTCTTCATGTATCTACCGTCTGTAAAGTATGCTACAGCGGAATCGCCTGCAGACGTATTTATCTGTGGGTGTTGCTTTGCTGTCAAGCTCCCCACACCTATATAGGGATACACCTGTCTCTCTCTATATAAATGTCCACCTGCATATATATGTAGGCGCACGTATCTTTACATGTAATCGCTTAGCGGAAGGCGTACGTGTCACACACACATGCATATTTGCGTGTATCGTCTACAATATATTTTAATGCATCGTAGCGCGTATTTTCACGTGCGTCGCGGGGAAGCGAAATTAATTGTTGTTCACGAGCAAGAACGTCTCTGGAGTGCATGTGTGAGAGAAACCTCTGCACGTGCGGGTCCTCCTCCATGCTGCTGCTGCTGTGCCGCTGTTGTTTGACCCGTGCTGCAGCATCCTCAGCAACTGCTACAGCAGAAGCACGTGCTGCCCAAGAGGCGCGGGGGGCGCGAGCAGGTCTCACGGCTGTTGCCGCCGCACGGCCTGCTGCGGGAGGCGAGGCTGCTACAAGTGCTGGCGGAAAGGCGAACGCCGCAGCAAGTGTGCCAGGGGAAGGTGTCACCGGCAGCCCCCCCGCGCCCACAGAAGGACAGCAGCGACGCATGTCGCAACCGCAGCAACAGCAGCAGCTGCGGCAACAGCAGCAGCTGCGGCAACAGCAGCAGCAGGAAGTGCCCAAGCTGCACCTTCTGGAGGGACAGAGGACGCCAGCAGAGCCGAACGCGCGCGCTGCAGCACCAGCAGCAGCAGCAGCACCAGCTGTGGTAACCGTGCGAGATAAAGAAGAGGAGCTCCAGCAGCTTTCTGTTAGGGAAGCAAGAAGACTGTCTGAAGCAGCAGGTGAGGTGCCACTGCTGGTGAAGAAGCCAAGCGATCCTAACGTTTTGCAGCAGACGCAGCAGGTGGTCCCGTGGCAGCAGGACGGACACGAACGGCTGCTGCCGTCACAGGGACAACTCGTGCAACAGCAGCAGCACATCCACCTGCAAGAGGGGGAGCTGCTTCTTCCCCAGCGTCGCTTCGAGCAGCAACAGCAACCCCAGCCGCTTTCTTTGCAAAAGGGACGACAAGATGGAGCACACTACCCGTCTCCTGTTACAATAGAACGAAAACAGGAAGCCACGCAGCTGTTCGAGCTAACGACCCCACCCGCCTCACCTGTAGCGTCTCCTCGTTTTGATCGAAGCATGCAATTGCCAGCAGCAGCGGAGGAACACGGGAGTATGCAACAACAGCATAGCAGCACGCGGGAGCAGCAGCGCTTCAGCAGCAGCGCGCAGCTATTCAGTGATGGACAGGGACACCTGCAGCAGCAGCAGCACTTCAGCACCAAGCAGATGCAGCAACAGCCTTCGCACGAGCAGCAGTATCAGCGGCTCTTAGGAAGTGAGGAGCCGGAGCAGCCCTCTCTTACGGGGCAGCAGCCGCATCAGTTCAGAACCGGACAGGAGCAAAGCGGTTTTGCTCAGCCACCTCCTCCTCCTCCGCCTCCTCCTTTGCAAGCGAAAAGGGATAAGCAGACGGAGGTAGATGCGGACACGAGCTGGCTGCTGTGAACAGCAAGAGGGAAACAACCAGCACACGACTTCCCTGCTGCCAACCGCAGTAGCAGCGTGCAGCACATGAAGCAGACGTGTGCAGACAGCAGAAATATATCCAACATCAACACACAGCCGCGGGCAGCACCCACATAACTACAGAGAAAATATATATATGTGTATAATAGATACATAGATGTATACATACGTGCAACAGGAGTGTTGTTTGGCTGCTGTGAACAGGAGCGGCAATCTGTAGCGCGGACGCATCGTAACAAGCCAATTAATTGCGTTACGTCTAGGGAGCGACGCCGCCACGTAGGCGCATATGATGAGTCTACGAATGCGTGGGGACCCCACGACGAAACACTTTGCATGCGAAGCCGAGACGGGCACGCAAAGCGTCCAACTTTTCGCGTGCAATGATGTGGCCGCACAAACGAACGAAGCACACAGCGAGAGTCAGTCTCTGTCTGCACGGCGTTCAGGTAGCCGCACGTGTGCCGCAGGGGTCCTGACGAAGGGGCTGCCAGATAGCTTAGGTGCTGAGATATGGCTGCAGTTGCGCGCACAGAGTGTGCTGCGGCTGTTGCTCCCCGCGCTCCGCGGGGCACTCTAAAAGGAGCGGTGCTACGCCTACTGTTGGTTACTTTAAACCGTTCGATACAGCTGCTAAAAGGCCGTCGTTGATGCGACTGGGAAGTGGCCTGACACGCGAAGGATTTCTTTTTGAGACCTGGCGGTCAGTACGGCCCTTGTTTTTCACGACGACTGCTACAGCGCGTCTGTTCTAAAGGCATGCATTTGTCTGTTGCCGCCGCCGTTACGCCCGCGTATGTTGCGTCTGCTGGTAGGCGTTTTTATCACCACTGCTGCTGCTTGTCTTGGGGTCGTTTCCTCTTCTTGCCGCTGCAGCTGCTGCTTGTGTTGCCTTCTGCAGCCAGCCGGGGTTCTGCTCACGTGCTCTGCTACCACAGGAGCCTTCGGCGGCAGGCTGAGTCAGTGTAGAGCATCTCGAAGATTTTGAGTTATAAAGAAAAGGAGGGAGCATAGAATGTGAGAGATATATAAATAATGGTAGTAAACAGAAGCTGGAAAAAGCACACCAGTAGAGACGGCCTGCTTGACCGTGTAGACTTCTGCAGGTGGAAGGAAGACGGTAATTGCGAAGTGAGGTGTTCTTTGATCCAGGACATTCGCGGGCCCCCGCGAAGAAGTCGGAGAAGAGCATTTGCGGACGCTCTGTGTCAATACCTGTAACTTTTAAATTGTTGGAGAGCACGTACAGTTGCCATCAAGCAGCATTCCAAAGGCATATATTCACTGCGTATCTTTGAACGTGTACATACGAATAGATATTCATATCTGCAAGTATGTATATGTATATATATATATATATACATGTATATATATATATATACACAAACGTGTGTACATATATATATATATATATATGTACGAAGTATACACAGAGAGACATGTTTGTACGTACGTGTGTGTATCCATATATGTGCAAAATTATATACGTATATTGCGGGCCGAGTGCACGAAAGTCCGAAGTGTCCTTGTATAATCCGTTGCACGCCGTTTTATTCGACTGCTTAAGAAGAAGGTGCGCAAGGGGAGGACATCCGGGTACTGGTGCAGGACGGGAGAGATCTCATGTTTACTGTATGGAGAGCGAATAATGTTCTAGAATCGAAGAAACTGGATTTTTTCGGAAAGTTCGTATTGACGCGCGTTTACGGAATAACGTCTGGCTGGGTGAGCACCTAATTCAAGCGAGAAGTGTCATACGCATCGAATAAGTGTGCCTAAATACTCTTTGCAGGAAATCCCGGATCGCTGTGTCGTAGACTTAGTCTCACACAAAGGTCGCCAGACAATATAGCGCGTGGACTTTCGCACGAAACACTGTGCTCCACCGCGAGCCTGACTCTCTAACATACCATTCACCTGACACTGTACAAAACGAAACAGCCCCTTCCAACAGATACGCGTTTTAATTACTTGTGTTCAAGTGACGAGCGGAGGGACATGCCAAGTAAGGCTGCCTGATCCTCAGGAAGACAAATATGCAGAAGGCGTGTGCAGGCGCGAGCACTGTATGTCACTCTCTCTGCTTTTTATTCGGTGGGATCTTGTGGAGCTCCCACGAAATTACTGGGGGGTCTGAAACGACACCGCTGCGTACAAAAAAATCTTCCAGATATAGCGCCTCCGCGATGGAGTATTCAAAGAAGAGCGTCGAGGGGATTCGTTGTGATGCAGCAGCCATGCGGCGGTAAAAGATATACGTCAACCGATTCAAGCCTTTATACATTTCAAGGAAATTAAGACAGCCAGGAGGAGAATATGAATTCCGTTGAAGCTATTATAAACGAATGTACGTCCCGGAAAAAAAAGATACGACGAGCATTGGACTCTTCGATACGTGTTACAGAGCAACTATTCAGGAACGTTCTCCCATGCAGTATCACGCGAAGCCAATCTGGAAATGACGAAGAAGATGACTGTCACTGAAAGTACACGTGCGATGGTAGCTGTCACTGTAAGGTCTCACGTATACAACGCCACATCTAAACAGGTACGCCTGAAGTTCCGGGCCAATGTACACATCTTCACGGTGCGACCTATTCATCCACCGACAGTATATGTGTGCACTGCTGGACTGCTGTCACACGTATTATCCACCTTACTGTGAAGAGATATCCTCGAAGTAGTAGGGGTGCTGACACAGTGGAAAAGCTTCTGTGGAGTATACAGTGAGAAGCAAATACTTTCGAGGCCGGTCAGTTCGCCGCGAACAGCGTATATCACTCCACGTTGTTTCGACACACAGATTGCGCATCTCACGTGTACTACTTTTTTAAACTTGTGGAGGACAGGGGAGGCAACAAGCTTCGCTTACTCCCCTTGAAAAAAATTGAAAGCGTGCTTCGGGGGAGAATGGAGCTTGATAGTTTCCGCTATTTCAATATTCCCCCCGTACGCTACGCAACAACTATGATCTTGACTCGTCCCCGACCAACGCGGCGTTGTTGCGAGCGCAACAATGCAGACAAAGGAAGCCGCTGTGCATTAACAGGCAGATCAACAATTCTGGCTTTGCCACTGAAGCCGGTTCGCCGGTTCGTGTTGGGAAAATCTGGATGAGTTCGTCTTCTGTCGTAGAAGTACAGTTTTGCTGACTGGCCACAATGCACACAACCACACAATCAGGTCTCCGTTTCTGGAATAGTAGACGCACCAAAAAACATCACATATTACGTAGCGCCTTACTGTTACCGCTTCAGTGGTTCCGGAAGTTGGAAGTTTACTTTTGAAAGTCTTTTTCACCTTAGTTAATTACACGCCAGCGACTGCTTGGTGAGTTACATTAGCAGCTTTGTGCTTTGAGGAGAGTTAGCGATATACTGTGTGAATTCGATTTGTCGTTGTGACAGCGCGGAAGACAAAACATGACGTGAAAAGTACCACTTTAACGGATGAACGTTGGCGTCTTGCAAGGATTCTCGATTTACACGTGTCCCCAATATGTGCGTACACACGTCTACGCTCAGATATAATCAACATATGTATATTCCCCAGTGTGGTTATCTGCAAGAAACCTACGTGATTATGCCTTTCTTTGCCTGCATGTACCTATCCGATATGCTATTCCTGATAAACCATAGTTTATTCCTCTCTCCGCACGAAAGTAATATATATGTACTCGCGCATTCCACTGGGGAAGTGCTACTCGGAAGCATTTGCACTGGAGAACGCCTATAAAAACAGCGCACCAGATACACCCTGGGAGGGTCTGAATTCGTTGTATTTACGGCCGTTCGCCTTTCTCCCTCTCCACTCCAGTGCTTTCCTTCCTGTATTACATTGTCAGTGAAGAGTCGTGATACTCGTGGACCTACCGGGCAAGCACATACATACCACAAACTACGCTACATATCGTAATTGTAGGGAATCGTCCTCCCCATCGCAGCGATGGGCTGACAGAGATACAGAAGTTTCAAATCCTCTCGTGCCCAATTTCGAAAGGTCAACTCACGTGGACAACCGTGAGAGCGCTGGTGAAGGTGACCTTTGGTGTTAAGGTGAATGGGTATTTATGCGCGTCGACGTCAGCACCAGCCTCGCAATGAACGAACCGAGTGCGTGACGACGGGTGGACGCACGTCTGCGGACGCGCGTCCGCGAAAGGACGGTTCCGTAGGTCTGTTGATGGCCTAGGCCTTCAACAGACATCCCACAAACGAATGAGAGCGCCAATATCCATTCATGAGTCTTCGCGGATACTGAGAAGCTGCCTTCTTTCAGTAACATTATGTTTAGTGTTGGAGGGATCTACTACACCTCCCGATTTACATATATTAGCAAGAGGGTACGTTGATTAATACTCGACGTATTCTGTATGGGTCAGGAAGGGTGCACTGCTCCACTCTGCCCCCCGTTGCCCTGCTCCGATGTATAGACACTTCGCTGAACATGCCTCGGCGGCCATGACAGTTCTGCACGACATACCAATTTTCGTCGACCCATTTTGATGTTGCACAGACTGTTATGACTCCCCTCCATTAGCACGAATACGCTGTGTCGCGCAAACGTTGTGACTAGGCCACACTTCGCAGTTCGTTTCGCACTAGTCGACGTATGTATCGTTCATGCGGTCTCCGATCTGGGAGCCGTGCATCTCTTTCGTCAGCTACCGCTCTTTCATTATTTGGTTTGTACCTTTTCAGTGAAAACAATTGACCACTTTTGAACCACGGATAACGTTTCCTGTGTTCGTCTGCGTTCAACCCTCGATACGGCGCGTCCCGCCCGTCATTGGCCCCAGCTGCGCCCCTTCCGCCCCTGCTCTCGATGCTGCTTCGCCCGCTGCTTGCGTTTTTGCCCACATACCGCTTACAGGGCAGACTCCGCTGAGTTAAAAATCACCCCAAAATATGTCATTCTGTGCTTCGATCCTGACTGTGGATATTTCATGTCCGATTCGTTGGATAAGCGAGATTTTTTCCTCCCTGCATCACCGCTCCTCAGTGGGGGCTGTCGCAGCGTGGAAAGAACAAAGGGGAAGCCATGCGGGGCCGCTCGACCTTATATCCCACTCTTCGTCTACCTGGGAGGAACCGAGTGTAGCATTCGAAGCAACTTGTAAAGCTTCAATCCGCAGGCACGTGTAAGGAATGGTGTACTCGCTTCTATGGTCAAGCCCGTGCGAAAGGCGCATTTTGCCGGTTCCTCAAACAGTCGAGCTTTTTTTCCCGTGTAGTCGATAATCTTATTGCTCCGATACGTTGGGTGGCGCCTCGCATGTCGATGCAGCACCACTCCTATAGGACGGTGGTTCATTCGCACGCTGCATCTACGTATATCTACGTAGAGTATACGAATTTGCGGATCCCCAGTGCTATTTTGCGCAGCGGACATTTCATACATGTCGATGTGTAAAGTGAACGCCCTTTCTCACTGGAGTAATGCGGTTCATCCGTCCAGTTTTCATTTGACCTGCCTCGTCCGGGCTCACCAGTATTCATATCTCTGAGTCGTGCGCCAGTAGCCTGCCAGGGAGGATCATATAAGGAACCATCGGTGCGTGGTCGTGTGTCCGCACCCGTCTCTTCATCCACGACGGATGGGCTGCCCCCGCTAAGTTTACAATCAACGTCCGCGAACGTCCGTGCGCGGGCGTGTACTAGTCTTCTTACGGGGGACGCCGGTGAAAGCGTCTGCGGCTTGCCTGTATCAGCAGCCACAACAGAACCGTGTTTTTGCGTGCGTTTGTTCTCCCTTCAAAAAACAGTATGATTGCGGGTCTTGCTGTGCTCCGGCAGTATGAGCAATACCTTGCTTATCCCCGAGCCAACTTTCTGAAATCCTGCTTCTACATGTCTACTGCAGTTGGCGTTGTCGTGTCGCAGGTGGACTATTTTTTGCCGGTGCGCTGCGCGCTGACTTCAGTCGGAACGTCCGGCCGCCTGCAGGAAATTCCGTCTGCAGCAACCTTCAAGTGAAGGGGGCCACTTCTTTTTGTTGCCTCTCGCGATTCTGCTGGCAGGCGTGCGGGGCTGCCGCAGGTGTCGTCGGCTTGCGCGGGTTCAACTGGGTCTTTGCAGAGCGTGTGTAGCAGCTCCGCCGTGGTCATGTAACGGGGAGCATCCACGCAGTTTGCTCGTCTTCTCTCGTATGTTGGCGTGCGAAAAATAACCTTGGATTACAAGCCAGCAGCAGAAGATGGAACAACGGGAGGCGAAGCTCGAGCAGAGGCCGCGGAGAGCCACAGGGAGCGTAAACGCGCGGCGCGACGGAGAGGAGCTCCCCAGCTGCAAACAAAGCTTTACTGAGGTCGCTGTACCCGCCGCAGCACCGCCACCTGCAGCCACCTCCTGTACACCAATGTCATTACGTACGGCGGCAGCATCTCCAACACCTGCTGCAGCAGGAGGACCCGCTTCACGTGTAGCAGCACCCCAAGCGACACCAGCACGTGAGTCACGCTCCGCCGCAGCTCCAGGAGCCTCAGGAGCATTGGCACCTCAAACAGCAGCAACAGGGTGGCCTGCCGCAGGCGCGTCACTCCCAGGAGCAGAGGCAAAAAGTGGCGGAGACGAAGCTGCTACTGGATCTTTGCTGCAGTCCTGCACCTCCCCTGTGATGGATCAGCGACTGCTGGTGCTGGCCCGAGAAGTGGTGGATGTTGACGCGGGACGCCGCCGTCGAGCGTTGAAGAAAATCGAAAATTTCTTCCGTCCACTGCCACTGTCAGCTGCCGCGCTCATTCCACTCCGTCTTTTCTCTTCGTCTTCTCAACCACCTTCCCTTTCTTCCCGCGCAGGCTCCGCCTCGTCACATGTTCCTCCGGCTTCCGGTGGTGCACTCGGGCGTCCTGCAGCCGCCTCTCCCGCTGCGTCCTCTCCTTCTACAGCCGTGGCGTCTTCAGCTTCCTCGCAGTCTGTCTCGTCTGCTGCAGGTGCGGCTCGTGCTTCTTCTGCTTCTGCTGCCTGCGTTGCGAGGGGCACGAGACCCATTCTGTCGTTGCAGCAGTTTGAGCGAGTGTGGGTAATGTTGTTCTACGCGGCGTGGCTGAGTGACAAGCCCCTCGTTCAGCGGGAGTTGTTTGTGCGCCTGGCGCTACTGCAGCGGCTGCTGCAGGCCCCCGAAGAGAAACGGCGATTTTTCAAGGCATTTTTTCTCGTGATGCAGCGGCAGTGGCATGCACTTGACCAGCACCGTCTCGACAAATTTCTGCTTCTCGTTCGTATCATCACTGCTGAGCTGACTGCTGCGCTGCTTGCGTCCTGCCGCTGCTACAGTGGTGAAATCACGCTTCCCGCCACCGCCAGCGTAGACAACAGTGCCAGCACCAGCAGCACGAGTGAGAGTAGCAGTGACGCTGGTAACAGCAGGAGCAGCCGCAACAACAGCGAGGGCTCGCAGCAACAGATGCAGAAGGCAAGCGTGGCGAAGAAGAATAGGGGTAGCGGGAGCCAGCTCCCGCTTCCCGCGTCAGTGGAAGAGCAGCACACCACCGAAGGCGCCGCGGTCTCGTTAAAGAAAATTGTGAAGAAGGTGGGTGGTGGCGCAGCTGCTTCTACACGTATCTCACCGCTGTCGTAGTTGTCCTACTTGGATACAGATGAGTGCGCGTGTACAGCTGGGCACATAAACGTGTGCCTGTACGCGTGTATTCCAGTATACATATGTACGTATGAATATGGAAGTGGATAATAAAGAAGTAGGTGGAGGGGGAGTGATCGGTGAGGCATGCGGAGACGCACACGTTCCCCGGTTGCTGCCACGCTGCGTTGATGTGTAGGTCGATATCTGCTTTGGTGTTAGATAGCTGTCTCGATAAGCGCATGTATGCGTATACACGTCTATACACGTGTCTGCGGGTATTTGTTTTTGTACCCTGTTATGGCGAGCAAAGCAGACGGAGGCGGCCTGTCGATGGGTGAACGTCTCGTCACTCCACTTGCACGCGCTTGCTATGTGAGTTTTCTAGGATTGAAGAAGAGGAACGTCATTACGGTCGCAATTTCCGGAAAGGCTGTTCTTGCTCTGTCGGTGTCTTGCGCAGAGTCGTTGAAGCCGTCGCGATGTGTGTGGGGCTACACATGCGGCTCGATGGAGCCCGGACAGCATGCGACTCTGTCTCCTTTCCGCCGTGTGTACGGGTGATGCTGTGCTGCTCCTGTGTGTTCTGCTGCGCTTGGTGTGCGGCATGTGCTACTGCTGCTTCTGCGGCTCCGGTGCTCGTCTTGCCACTGCGTACACGAGGTTCGTCGAGCTCAGCGTGCGTCTGATTTGCTGATTCTGATTTTGCTGTGGCGTGCAGATGTTTCTATCCCCGATGGCGAAATTTTTTGCGACGGAACTGCTCGTGGGGTCTCAGGAACAACATGGCGCTGCGCGAGGGTTGCGTCTGCAGTTTATTGAGTGCTTCCTCGCTGAGCTTCGCGCGTCTGCGGGAGCTTCGTCCGTTACGGGGGGTGGTGCTGCGCGTGTTGCTGCTGTTGTCGTATGTGCGGATGACGGTGCTGGTGGTGTCACTGCGTCGAGAAGGGAGAGGGATGTGCAGAAGGAAGCGGGAGACGCGCAGCAGCAGGAGCAACAGGAGTCGAAATCGAAGGAGGAGGAGGTGGAGCACCAGCAGCCGGCAAAAGAGCAGCAGCAGGAAGAGTCGTGCAACAGCAGCAGCACTTCCGATGTTCCAATCCTGCGCTTCGTGCTCTTTCCCTTCTTGTATGCGGCCTGCTATTGCAGCGACTCCGTCTCTCTGAAAGCCGTCCATCAGCGAGTCCGTCGGCACGTCTTCACGAGAAAACTTTGCAAACAACGCACGCGTGTGAATATTTGTCTACGTGTATCTAGACAGACTGGTTGGGGGGGGAGATGAGAGGACGTAGAGAGATTCAGGTGTGCCGTTTTCTGTGTGGAGAGAGAGAGTGACGAAAATGTAGTTTTCACCGTAAATTTCGTACGTGCGGGTCAAAAGTGTATGCTTTTATGGAGCGGGAGCGCGTGTCTTCAGTATCCTCATATACGCGTATTTTGGTGTGAGTCCGCAGTAGAGACAGAAGACCTAGGAAGTGGAGTGTCGAGGCAAGTCAGCCGCAGCTTTTCCGTTATTATGGAGACGTCATGTCTCTCTCTCACCGCGCGTGCAGCGTATGCGTGCGAGCGGGTAGAAGAGGAAATGTTTTTCTCCCGTCTTCCGACCACCGTTGCTGACTACGTGTCCTTACTTTAAGAACGGGAGAAGTCTTTGAAACAATTCTCATGCGCTGTGTGATTCCGTGCGTGTATTTCTGTCCGCACGTTCCTTGATGTGTGTACACGGATCGGCACACGCAGGTGTACATGCATTTTCCCGCCCGTAAACGTGAAGTCACATACGATTCTTTCTGTCCACACATACACGTATATGTATGCATGTACGGTGTCGGCGAAATTTTGTGGTTCGATTCTCTCTCCTACCAGACGGATAGTAGATTCGTTCGTTACCCGTACAGCGCACCAGTACTTCTTTCTGCGTTGACACACATCTGCAGAGCAGAGAGTTTCTTCACAGATGTATGGACGTGATAGATATTCTTATGGACTTACGATTCGATGTGCGCTTGTATTACAAGACAACTCTCAGGCGTATTGTCGTTGGGGGGGCGTCTGCATGTAGGGAAGCCTCTTTGCGAATTGATGTGCAGCTGGCTGCATTTGTTACTGCGTCGCTCTGGGTGCTCGTTCCGTTGCGGCGTACTTCGGTTCCAGTGCGGTTTTTGTTGTAGACGAAGATTTGATATTCTCGCATTTACTTATGTCCGGCAGAACCTGCAGTGTATGTACACCGGGGATAGTGGTAGACTTGGCCGTGTGTAGTGTTTTTCTGGTCAGTTACTGTGCGTTCTGTCGCCCTCTGCATGGGCGCCTGCTCACGCGGATTCACTTATTTGTACGCACATCTGGTGATGGAATAGCACAGGCTTACGCGAATGGGGGTGTCCTGCCAGCCTGTCTGATCGTGGGTGGGACGCGGTGTGTGTACACTGACTGTTTTGCGCGTCGCCCTGTGGTGATTTTGTTTCGTGCATGGGCAGGTTTTGAGGGAACTGGAGCCTCGCGACGTGGACTTTCGTACGCTGGTGATGACTCTCTTTTCTTTGGCGTCTACCAGGTGAGAATGGAAACTAAGCGGGGTTCTGTACTCGGCAATATGCGTCTGCGCGTCACTCTGGAAGGGAGCTTCCGCATCCATGTGCGCGTATGTGTGTGTGTGTGTATATGTACGTATAGACAGGGAAGCGTGTGTGGATGTGCGTATATTTCTGCGTATAGTTGCACGCGTTCGTACGAAGAAGGCTTGTAAAGGGAAGACGTCTCTGTGCGAATCCGACAACTATTTGCACGCGCACAGCTTCACCATGTGTTAAAGTGTGAAGCATCCGTGGAGTGAAGAGGTGCAAAGCCGCCTCCCACTCGTTCGCCTCCTGCACTTTTCTGTCTGCAGCTAATACATATAGATATACCTATGTGTGTATATATATATATATATATTTTGTATATCCACGGAAGCGTGTCTTTGTCTTTCAGAAAAACGGCGCATTTCGCGTGCTGATTTCGTTGCATCTCTATAGGGGACTTTGATTTTCTTCTGGTCCAGCGTCGCAGCTGCATTTGCCACTATCCACATATGCAGCAACGGTTCCTCCTGGATACATGCATATCTGTATATATGTGTTAATGTGTACGTACCGAGTGTACATACACCCAGAGTTTGTGGCTGTAGGTACGCGCAGCGGGCTTCTGTGGGCGGTAGATCTTTGGACTGTGTAGCTTGTGCCGGTATGCGAACCATTCGGTAGCGTCTCTGCTACTGAATTCGCAAGGGGCGAGACAGGACGAGGTCTACTCGAACGGGTGCGAATGGTTGGCTGAAAGAGACCTTCTTCTTCCTTGAACAGCACCAGCGTCCGCGAGGGCCGATCCTGTTAACGCCGACGAATTCGCTAAAGTGTTGCCGCTGCTGCTACTCGCTGCACTGTTCGAGATGCCGTTGCGTTTGGTTTTCTATATATGGCTGTTGCTGCTGGCATGCCGGCTGTGCTGCACGTGCTATTCCATTCTTGCGCCAGTGCTGCCGCCCTGCTGCTGGTGCAGCAAGTGGTCCTTCATTCCTCTTGGAGAATTGCTGTTGCTCCTATCACATTGTTGTTGCTGCTGCTGAACTGCCGGCGCTGACGATAG
The DNA here is from genome assembly GCA_000727475.1 of Sarcocystis neurona. Taxonomy (NCBI): domain Eukaryota; phylum Apicomplexa; class Conoidasida; order Eucoccidiorida; family Sarcocystidae; genus Sarcocystis; species Sarcocystis neurona. The sequence continues at coordinate 2,211,734 of KL647306.1, forward strand.
GAGGGTCTTACATATATGTATGTATATATATATATGTACTGCCGCTGCTGCTAAAAACTCGTCACCTGCGTGTGAAGGGCGATTTGTGTCCTGCTGCTGAGGATGAGGGCTACTGGTGTTCTGCTGCCGCAGCGCCCGCTGAACTGGTGTTGCTGTCCTGCTGCACGAAGACCTGTGACTTGTTGCTGTTCGCAAATGTGTGGACTACTCGAAGAAAGGAGTATGTCGCGGATTATCATCGCATGGTTTGCTGTGGTATCCATTATCATCGGGTTTCTGCTGTTACGGCATCCTGGTGCTCCGCTGCTGCTGCTTGGATCAGGAGCGTGCCTGCCCGCGGCAGCTGTGTGGAATTTCCGGCTCCTGCCGCTAGCTCGTGTGTCGTCGCGACTGCTGCTGCTAGTCGTCGCAGCGGTATAGCCGCCGCCGCTGCTATCAGCGGCACTTCGCGCCGGTGCTGATCCAGTGCGAGACCGTAAGTGCTGCTGCAGCAGCTGGTGTTATTCCTGCGGCGCCGTGGCGGGCGCAGGGCGCGCACCTATCAGTAGTGGCTGCGTGGTCTGTTGCTGATGTTGTGCGCGCGGCATTCAGCGGGATTCGTGCGGAGAATCGGCGGCTCCTGTACAGCACAGTCAACGAGCTGGAGAAGAAAGTTTCTCGACATGAGCGTCGACAGCAACAGAAAGGACAGCAGCCGCAGAAAAGTAAGCGTCGCTGGACAAATATTACAGAGGACAACGAAGAAGTTTGTTGCGCGGCGCTTTCTCCTTAGGCTACACACATCTGCTCTACATCCGTATCCACGTACATGCGCTTGATTGAAAGCATCTGTGTGGAAGAAGCTGTTGTATGTGCATGTCTGTAGAGTTGTCCACTTCTGTACGTAGACGTCTGTGGTACCTTGTACGGCACGCCACGTCGTCGACTATTTCTGTTGGCGTGTGTGTATGCCGGCAAGGATGCGTGCACGTATGTGTAGACGTTTGCACGTCAATGCGGAGACATCTCTGCCTGACGTCTTTCTGGACTCGCACACGTATGGAATGGCAGTCACGGCTGCCTTTGTGTGTCTTTGTGCATGTCATGCTGTGTCTGTGCCTTCGTTAAATTTTTCTGCGTTCTGCACGGCCTGAAAGTACGTGTGTACGTACGTACACAAATATATATCTGACACGCACATATATGTATAAATATAAATATATATGTATAAATATGTATATCGTAGAGCGTTCCAGTCTTCAGCAGGCCGGAACGCTCTTTGGCACTGCCTGCGCTCTGGGGCGTGAAGGTCAGAGGAGTGTGCAGTAATGTAGGCGACGCGTTTTTCTTGTTGTGCCCCCGTCCGTTTTTGCGGAAGCGGTTGCTGGTGCGTCTCAAAAATAATTACTCGGACCGCTCTGGGCCGCTCTAAGCGCAGGGCACGGCGTGTAATACGTCCAAGAAAGGAGCGTTGAGAGACTGTTGCGTATTTGCTGCTCTGCAGACGCTGCGGGAGCAGCGCCAGGAGGAGAGGCGTGTCTGCCTGCGATAACGTCGTCGGAGTCTCTGCAAACGCAGGCGTGTTCTGCTGCTGTCGAACAGGTTGTAGCCGCAATCGTGTCTCTCCACAGCACCACCAGCAGCAGCGTTAGCAGCAACCGAGGAAGCGAGAGCAGTCGAAACACCGACAACAGCAGCGGTACAAGTAACGAGATTTCTGGGGATGTACCTTCCACTGCTCCTCGCGGTAGTAGCCCACTGCTAGCATCGAGGAAAAAGATCCGGACCTGGCAAGAACAAGCAAGCGGGGGAACAACGAAAGCGCCAGCCGAAGGCGGCGACGGTGGTGCAGGAGCGGCAACGGAAACTGGGGAAAAGGCAGAAGCAGGACGTCTAGCAGGAGCTGGAACTGTCTCTGGATCAAAAGGAGAGGAAAAGGAGAAGCAGCAGTTGAAGGACAATGAACCAAGGTGCGCTGCAGCCGAGAACGACGTTCTCGTATCAGAGCATCGGCGGCAACAGCAAGAGAAACCGCAGGAGCAGGAACAGTGGGAGCAGCAGCAGAAACTGAAGCAGAAATCCCGTCGACTGAAAAAGCCGTCTCGGCATCATCATTCACAGCAAAAAAGAGAGACTTCTGTGTGCGAGCCCGTCAAAAAGAAGGTGCGCCCGGGCGTGGGGGAGGAAACGCCCGCAGCACTCGACGATGACGAGGACCCGGCAGCACAGAGGCCTACAGTTTGTACGAAGATCAGACCGTGCGTCCGCTCTGTGAAGAAGAAAGCGCTGGCCCATTCTGTGCAACGACGCGCTGCTTCCGCTCCTGCCGCTACAGCTGTGTGCCAAGCGGCGCCGGCGTCTCCTGCTTCTGCAACCGCTTCACAGGCTGCTGCTGTTGCAGGCGGCGCCGGGAAAAGACGCCGTAGCAGCGGAGTGGCACAAACGCGTGGTCGCACAGTTACAGGAGGAGCGTCCACTGCCGAAAATCCAGGGGAAGTGGGCGGGGAGGGCTCTCCTGTTGCGACCGGTTGTAACCCGAAGCATGTGAAGGACCAGACGAAGCACGCGAAGGGTGTAGTTCTACGTGAGGGACGACGGCAGCACCAAGACCGCGCGCAAGAACCGCTGCGAGATGAGCAGCAGCAACACGAACTGCAACAGAGAGAACGGCAGCAGCTACCTCTGCAGGAACAACGGCAAGAGCAACTTTCGCTGCAGCAAGCGGTGCAGCAACAGCAGCTGACGCAGGACGAGCGGCAACCCCAGCAGCAGCAAAGCCAGCAACATGAACGTCAGCAACCACAGCAGCAGCACCAGCGGCAACGTCTGCAGGGCGAGCAGCAGACGGTAGGGGAGCTTCCGCATGAAACACTTACTGCAGAACAGGGCAATAATAGTGTCGTAGAGGAGAGCGGAAGGACGCAGACCGTCTCGGCTGGCGAGACGCTCGGTGCCGGACCTGCTCGTGCGGCAGGTAGGGTCGCCGAACTCAGCCTTCCGGTGAAGAGAAAAGACGAAGGTGCTTCTTACGCAGCAGAAGATACACCCGCTGCTGTCGCGACGCCGGAGCTACAGAGCGGCAGCCGGCGTGCCCAGGCGGCTTCTCACGGCAATACGATCAGCAGCACCAGCAGTAGCGAGAGCAGCCCGAGCAGCAGCTACAGCCGTCAGAGCAGCGGCGCGAGCACCAGCAGCAACAGGGCGAAGAAAGGCGCCGCAGAAGGAACCTCAAGCCGAAGAGTATGTTTCGATCTGAAGAAAAATCGCATAGCTGGTAAGTCACAGGGGGCTCCGTAGAGTCACCTCCTAGAGAGATGGTACAGCAGCACTAAGACCTTCGGCCCTCTGGCGGTTCGGCATCTGCGTCCCGCCGCCACGGCACTACTTCGCTCTCTCTGTCTTCCTCTTCTGTGTCATGGGACCGTCTTCTGCTTTTTACATCGTCGAATTTGCCACCCAGCTCTGTTACACACACACAGGCGGAAACAGTTTCCTCTCAACGTGTCCTTGGACTGTCTTACCTGCGGAAAGCGTGACGCATGGGAGCACGTCTTTTCCACGGACGTGCGCCACGCACTCACGTTGTGTACATGCCACTTCGCTGAGGAAGTGTGTGTGTGTGTGTGTGTATGTGCATGTGGAGTTTGTGCAAACATGTACGAAGTGTGGAGATGTGGGAACGCATGCGCGGTTCTCTTTTTTCTTCACTGGTGAGAAGGGGAACTAGCTGTTGTGCTGCTGTGATTGCAGCTGATGCGACCACTGCATGCGTTCTGCATGAGGAAAAGTCGTCACTCCTGCGTCTGCTGTGCCGCACTTGCTACCGTGATTGATGCTCACCCGAGTCGGCTGCGAGAGACTCACTTTCTGCTGCCGAAGGAGCGGTGAGGTGGCCGCTGGCCAAGCCGAGGAAGTCTGCTCTTCTTTTTCTTCACCGTTTGATCTACAACGAAATACGACGGCGGCTGGTGCAAGTCCGCAGTCACATGCGCTGCCAGTGGCGGCTGCCGCTGCAGCTTCTCTACATTTTTTGCGACCCGCTTCGCTACCACACCGCCGTCCGTCTCCGCCGCGCGTGCTCCTCCTGCTCCGCCGGGCCTTTTCACTGACCGCCTCGTGCGACGCAGTTTTTTACCCTTTTCTTACTGTTTTTACGAGACGTCGACGCCGCGAACGCCCTCTGAAGGACTCGATACACGTTCGTACCGCGCACACGCAGTAGACACCCATGTATATGGATATATGTGTCCTCCTGTGTGCAGGTCTATGAACACGCAGAAACGAGCACGTGGAAGCAGAAACAGTTGGCATACAGGAATGTCTGTTTGTCGTATGCTTGCTGATACCACGAACGGTGGAGGCTTTCGTGGTTAAAGTTCAGCCTGACAAACGCCGGTGTTGCGCGAGGTGTCCCCTCACCCAGGGACTGTTAGAAACGTAGTGTGAGAAAGTTGTATATTTGTTATACGTGTAGCAGTTAGACTTATTACTGCGTGTCCGTCTATGCGCCTGCAGCTTTGTCACAGGTGCTTGCGCGTCCCCTTCACGAGCGGTGCGTCGTGGACGTCCTCGTGCTGCGTTTTCTTCTGTCTGGGGTTCCCGTTTGTGCCGCTCAGCATTCCACTGGCTGCAGCCGCCGTCTGCAGTGGGTCCTGCCTTATCGTCGGTAGAGTCTCAACCAGCTGCATCGTCCCGGAAAAATATACCTGGCGTGACGGAAGATCCGGTGCATGAGTCTGCGGCAGAAGCTGCTGGCGGGGTCCGCAGTCCTGCTATTTTGCTGCGCAGCAGTGAAAGTTCTGCTGCCTCTGGGACGGGAAGTGCTGCAGCGAAGGTGTGCAGCACAAAAGAGGTAGGGGCGTCTGATGCAGCAGCAGACGCTGACGCTCTGGGCGCTAATAGGACGCAGGGTACTTCCTGGAGTGTGGATCTTTCTCGTTCGTCGTCTTCTTTGCTGGCTGCGTCGGGTCCTACCCACCCCGCCGCGGGAGGCGCCGTTGTTGCGACGAGCGCTGTTACTGCTGGTGATCCTTCCCCGGGATCAGAAGCCGCAGCAGGACACGCCGGAGGCGGAGGACCGGCTTCTGCTGGGGACAGCGAACACAGCGGCTTAAGAAACGAAGTCTCTGCACGGGCGACGCCTACACCGCGGGTGCTGAAATCGATACTAAAGAAGCGACAGCAGAAATTTTGTCCTGCTCCCCCTTCTAATGACACAGAGAGCAACGAGAGTTCTGTTGCATCCACGTCGCCTGCAGCTGGAAGCACAACAGAAGCACCAAGTAACGAAGACTTTGGCATCAGACGTTTCAACCTGAACCGTAGAAGACCTCGTTGCAGAAGCGGCAGCAGTGGCCCTGTGCTGGCGCTGCCTGATGGAAGTTTGCATGACAGCAGCCCGACCGCGACAGAATCAGTTGTGCACGTGACACCGCCAGCAGCACAGGATACAGCTACTGAGAGGGATGATGCGTAGAGTGCGAGTGAACGTGATATTCCGGAGGGTTAAAGAAAAACTTTCCAGCCAGAGGCGTGAAGTGCGTGCGTATCAGTAGCAGGGCGGTACGGAAGACGTGCGGTGGTGCTGCAGGAGCCGTGCTGACCAGCGCGGAAAGCAGCAGCACATTCACTTGGGACAACGTCTGCAGTAGCAGCGGCAGTGATGATGGAGTGACTGCAAGAAGGAAGACAGCTCATCACCGTCTTGAACAATAGCAGTGAAACGACTAGACAACCTTAGATCTATAGGACAGGACGGCAGCATAATTTATTGGGGCACTGCGGCGATGTGCTGTTGTTAGTCTGTTAAACCCTGCGCACAGTATGGGAGATATCAAGTTGAGTTGCATGAGGAAGGATAAAAAGGAGGAGGGCAACGTGAGCAGCAGTCGGAAGGAAAGGTGCAGCGGCAGGAGCAGGAATGTCAGCTGAAGGAGCCGTAGACGCAGATCTGATGTGCGTAAAGGCCGACTACCACTAGTAGCATATGCGGGACTCGCGCAGTAATGGCTAAAATCTAAGCAAATCAGACACGCAGGTGTCAACAGGGTGACACTACCGGCGACTTCGTGTAGACGTACGGCACTGGAGAGATGTTTTGGAACAAAATAGTGATGATGGTCGTGAACGTACCGGATGGCGTGCCAGTCGGCGCAGTAACGCCAGTAGCAACATTCGACGCGTCTGCAGTGGTGTGTGTATACTTTCCCCTTGTCCGAAGACGTGGCTGTGCGAACGTGTTTGTTTAGGCAGCACATTTCGCTACGCAGGACGGGAACGCGGATGCGTGCCGATCAGGTCAACTTCACTGCGAAGTCACCAATACAGTGTTCGCTTATGCATGTGTGGAAGTGGTTTTGCACGCCAGAGGGCCCGCGTATACGCCGAAACCCTCCGCCAACGTACGCGCATACTGTGATGTTTAATCTTCGCTTCATATGTAAGTACGTATCTATACCTAAGACAGCAGCGATAAGAACTCGCAAGGGCGGGTGCGTCTTGCTTACTGTCTTTTGTGTCTATGTATGTATGCATGTATGTATGTATGTATACATATTTATACCTAAGACAGCAGCGGTAAGAACTCGCAAGGGCGGGTGCGCCTTGCTTACTGTCTTTTGTCTCTATGTGTGTATGTATGTATGTATGTATGTATATATATTTATACATATATATACATATATATATATATACCAGGCCAGCGGAAAGCTTATCGGGGGGCACACATTCAGCGCGGCGAGGGTCGCCTGTTCCTTAGATACGTGTGGCAGGGTGTGCAATCGTCGGTGTGTGCCCACTGCGTATCCGTTCGTCGTTGAAAGATATTATTGAGGGGACCCGGACCGAAGCCTTTGGACTGCATGGCTCGATCTGATTGTTGTAGCGCACAAATTGCGAAGAATTATGTGCTCCAGTTTAGAATTTGTACAGAGGCACCAGTGTTTGAGAATTTAGGTTTCTACGTGTAATACGGGAAATCACGAAAACAACGAGCATTTGTTTTCCGGAGCGGTGACCACACTGGTGAATATCCTGCACTGAAGGCAGTGACTGTTATACAGTAATGGTCATGCTGACAAAGAACGAGCAAATGTCTTGAAAGACAATCCTGACTACGCGGGCGGAAGAACAACACGTAGCTAAGGAGAGATCTACACGCGTGCTTCTACCTAAAACGTGGACAACGCTGACTAAACAGAGCTGTACTGGCGCTCCATTGCATGACAACGCCGATGTCAGTACCCTCCTTACACAACAAAAGCAACGTTAATTCCCCCTTTTACCCGTGTACTGGTCGATGAATGGATTATTCGTCGAGTAGTTGTTAACGTAAAAGCAACCACGATCCTCTGTGGGTTGCACCGCGTTGACGCAGCATGCGGACGCGTAAGTGACGTCAGTTAGTATCGAACGTACCTCCCCACCTGTCCTGTGCAGACACTGGAGCATCAGCTGTTTTAATCTCGACACAGCTAACAACCTCGTGGAGCACCCGTTTGTGCGGTTCCGGCTCCGTCGAGTCACATTGAATGGCTCTGTTGTGCGCTGCTGTTCAGCGCAGTTTTACACCCGCCAGAGCACATTTTGTGTGTAAGGAACTGTAGTGTTCCACCTTGCACTCGACATGCATGTAAATTCCAGCACCCACCTGGTAGGAACTAGAAATCTTTGTAAACAACAGAGCAACCTCAGCTTCTCAAGTGCCATCTAGAGATTAGCACAGAGAAAGCTTTAATTTCGTAAAAAGTCGCCACGACTGTCACGTGAGGTAGCTGTTAACTCCGCAGCATCTGCAATATCAGCGTGCTAAGTGTAGGGTTGTACATTCGCGATACCCAGTTTGCAGGGCGCCGCTGCCTCTTCGCGCACAAGTATACAGCGGAGATAGCGCTGGTATTCTCAGGACCCGTTTCCCTGACTACCGCTTAATTCTATAGCGACTGTGAGCCACGCCGCACCACCGCTACTTCGGAAAAGACTTGTTTAGACCAAGTTTGACATACGACAACTACACGCTTGTCGCCTGGCGTAACGTTAAAACACCTGTGGCCGCGTTTTAACACGTAGGTTTTAGCTCAAGAGCTATGTAGTTTATGTTGTCCATTTGAACCTGACGAAACTCCTGTTAGCTGAACCCAACGCGGTATACCTGCATTCCAGTAGACGCACAGCTTCGCGTGTACCCTGCAGAAACACGAGTACTTTGTAGACGAATGCTCGAGACGTCGGGTATTCGCACATGTAACGGAAAACGGGATCACTTGTGAAATGTATGGTTCCAACTGAGCCGAGTGCTGCCAGCTGCAAATCGGCCATACTGAGCTTGCTGAGTGTAGATTTGTACATCCGCGGTAGCCAATTTGCGGGGCGCCGCTGCCCTTCCGCGCACGCGATGTTAATTTTCCCTGGCCTATTTGCACCTGATAGAACGCAGGTCAGCTGGAGGCACTGAGGCGTACCTAGACGCGCAGCTTCCGCTGTGTATTTTTGCGTGGTCGGGTTGCACCTCGTAAAACTCATGTCATCTGAAGGCAGTGCGGTCTAGGTGCATTCCAGCAGACGCAAAGCTTAGCGTGTGCAGTTGTATATGGCTGATTTGCAAGTGAACAAACTCGTGGTAGCTGGAAGGGACACGGAGTGTATCTGCGTTCCAATAAACGTGCAAATCCTGAATCTACATAAGACTGAGGAGAGCTTAGGTACATCTCTCTATGTTTGAGGGTGCGTCTTAGTTTTGAGACTAAAGAATTCTTCCAAAGGTCAAATTGTAGCGTTTGCTGGGAAATAATTGTTTGAATCTGAAGATCCGTAGCGATTAGTGCCTAACGTCTCCTTGCACCAGTGTAGGCCGTCAGAACATTCAGATGCACACAACGTTTTATTTACCTTTGTTGTGCCGCCCTCTGTTCTGCTGACTCTAGTGAGTATAATACGCTACACGATTTGAAAAAACACAACCTTTAACTACGTCGCACTGTGTAGTTACACATCACTGCGATGTGTTCATCACACGCTCTTACAGCACTAACCTCTTCCCGTATATAATTTCCACACAGCTGGGCGGAAACGTGAGTTCCTAAGCTTTTCACACTACGAGGCCGACTCCCCGCTGTGTATGAAGCACCATATATCAGGAGGCCCATCGTACGATTTAGAACACTGTACGCCTGGTAGGCCTGCCGGTGGGCGGTGTGGATGGAATATGGTGACACATACATTAATATGACGGCATATATTTCTACCTACAACCGTGTCATTCGCTTGTTGCTGTTGCAGCCCCATATACCGGTACGTGTATATATATAGACATGTACAGCAACGCCGTCTCTTCGAATGCTGTGCAGATGATCTGCCGTGCACGTGCGTACCCTTATACGTACTTGTACAAGTTAGAAAAAGACATTGTCCATCCTCTTATTTTCTGAGTACACTGTGGTTACCGACATATTTCTGTGCACGCACGTATACACACGTGTGCGCACACGGGTTAGCTGCACTTGCGAAGTCACCAATCTCCAAGGGCGATGTCGACATTAGTCGGTAGTAGTAGTAGTAGTAGTAGTACACGTCTGACAGTCAAACATTGTAAGGTGCTACGTTCTCTTACGTCGCTCCTCTCCCGGGCAGCCACCGCAATGTTTACTGTCTTCTTTGCCGGTCGATAACTGACTGCATCGTTGCATGTTTTCAGCGTAAACGCCCCATTAAGTCAGCTGTATGCAGGATTATCATGCTCTGTTCAGGGAGCAGGCGCATCTCACCCATACATGATAATGGAGCAAAATCTTAAAGGGACCGGTTTCACAACGGCACCCGTCACGTGCAAGCCTGTTTCGCTTGGTCCCTCCTTCCGCCCATCCTGTCTCCTGCCCGTACCAGCACACGCGGCCAGCCACTGAAAAAGATATCGTCACTGGGACGCTAACGGTAACGTCCCCTTCTGGCTGCATCCTTGCATCCCTCTCAGTCAGAATAAAAAGATGAGCTGCTGCTTGTTGAGGAATGTCGATGTCGTCGTTTTCTGGGCTTCTTTGTTGACCCGCCCTTCATTCTCCACAGCAGGTACAGAAGCAGGAGGAGGACAGCAACAACACCTCCACGCGCAGGATATTTTCCTACTCTGCCTTCAAGAGCAGTCCACTTTTGACCAGCCGTAGCCAGAATACCCGGTTCTTCGCCTCCCAGGGCAAACGAAAACAAGCCACACACGACGATCAATATTAAACAAATTTTGTTAGAGAGCTTCATCTTCCGAGAGCAAGGGGATAGGTGGCACAAGCAGATCTTCGACGAATATTAACGCTGCATCTACGGACGTGCTCAAAAAGCCGTCACAGAATAAAATGCAATGTACTTCGCGTGTGGGACTACGGTGATTCTGTGTTTGATGCCTCTCAACGCCGGGATGGGCAATCAATTGATACAGTCCGGCACCTTGTTGAAGGGATTCCTGCTTTTCGAATGTGAGAGACCGTTAAGCGCGGGGATACGAGCACGACATGTAAAAGCAAATTTTTTCGTTTTGATCATCCGACCTCTACGCGTTCCGATCAGGCTCTATGGAGATGCTTCGTCCAAAAGCTCTTTTTTTTTCCGACGGTAGATGCTCTTTCTCCTTCTCTCGCGCTCTGCTCGAAAACACGCAAGCGCCAGATCCACAAACGTAGCTTGTTGAGAAAAATCTGCACGGAAATTATCTCCCAGCGCTGGCATACACCCGGGACAGACGGCCCAGAATAACCACGGATCGCCATCCGCTCGTATGTGTCTGTGTCCGTCCGCTGACGTGTCTACGATTCGAAGGACAGACGTGGATCCGTCGCACCAGCAGCAGCAGCTACAGCAGCGCAGCTGAAAAGCCGTAGCGAGACACGAGGTAGGTACTCGACGGCCACACAGGCAGACGCTGCTCCCGAAGCGAGCGTGCTTGTAAGTGGCCTCGGAACACCGGAGTCGCACGGGATATGAAAAACGCTGAGTGCTTCAACAGCAGGAAGCAAAGCGGCAACGATTCTGCCGTGTACAGTTCACGGAAGGACTAAGATACAGAGCCCAAGTTATAGCAGCAGTAGTTGTTCCACGTAGCGGGAGCACTGAATGCGGAACAGCACCACTAACAGCAGCGGCTTTGAGGAATCACACGCGCCATACACCATTACAGGTAATAGGTTGTCATCTAGAATGTGCCGGGAAGTAGACACAGACACGACGAGCATCATTGAATGCGCCAGTGTCCGCGCCCATCCACCACATGTTAACCTTATCAATAGTGAGCAGACGACTGGGACAAAGGCTGTATGGTAAGATAATTCTTTGTTGGCCACCACTATCTGCTGATACTGAGGCGCTGTCACAAGCAGCGGCTGCAGCTCCGTAAACACAGCAACGGAATCAGGTGGTCCACACGTGTGCTGCCCCGCATGGGTGTCGTGGTTGCAGATAGTTCGACGCTGGCATTCGTACGCGTAGGTGTCCGCAATCAGGTACGCGAACTATGTCGAATACACGTGACGATCTTCCCAAATCTGCTGCAGTACCTTTCCTCGGGCGCACATATACAAGTGTATATCGACACCATTATGCGCAAGTGTCTACTTACGCGTGTTCGTATGTATCTATACGTGTATATGGTAGTCCTCCCCTGAATACTTAAGGCTTCACAGAGACGGAGAATGGACGTATCCATATGCTCTCCTCTTCTTTGCTGGGCATCGCACTCTACGGGCACCATTAGAAACGCGCCCCCACACCGCCGTCTATGTACCTCCCCCGCGTTACGAGCTCACTGTCGTGTTCTTCAACAGAATGGAGATCGCACTAGAAACCGAGGAGGAGTAAAAGATCTGGTAGCGCCGACGCGGTGAGGTACGTACGCACGTGTGCATAAGCTAGCGCCTAGGTACGTCGGCATACACCTAGGTTACCAGGCACGCAGAATTCTGGAAACAAAGATGAAAAATGTTAAACGCCCAAAAGACGCTGAGTATCACGTTCAGCGCCACCCAGGTCTCGCTTTAAGTACCCTGAGACAGACCCTGAACACTAAAGGTGCTCTTCGCAGCAATGGAGTACAATGTCGTACGGAAGACAACAAGCGGCAAATGCTGAGAGTGTTGTGGTTCCAGAGCTGATGGACCTGTTCGTCTGCAGTTCGTTCACAGCTTATTTGTTACAAACAAGCTAAGTGTTTGCCCCGCAGTGAATGTGACTGACGCACAGCTTTGTCAACCGTACAGTTTTTACCATTAAAGGTATGGAGTCCTTGCATATTTGGTTTGTAGCAGTGGCGAAGTTGGCCTCACGGCTGCGGCCTGTTGACTAGTTTACATTACGCCGAGGAGGTACTGGTAAGTGCTGTGCCCTTACTTCATGTCATCCTTATTAGCTTGCACCACGCGGTGCACGTTCTGCATTTGGGTAGCTCCTGTCTCGCGCCCGACAACACACCATTGAATAAAGCTGACATCGGGGCCCTCACCACCTCTTTGTTCTTCGGCGATAGTTTTTGTTTCGCCCACTAGAGCATCCACCGCCGCTCCCGGCACGTTTTGCGAGGTGGGCCACTACTCGTCTCATGTGTCTTGTGCTCTGAACTCCCCCGGCTCTCTGAAGGTTTTGCGACGTGGGCCACTAAGCGTCTCACGTGTCTTGTAGTGTGAACTCCCGACAAGTCTCACATCTAGGCGTCCCCAACATCTTCTGTTTCTATATAGTGACACAACCTACGGAATCTCTGCCTTCTCCGCCTGTCACGGCTTTTGCTCTTCCAAATACTGAAAGACCCAACACTGTTGCCAACCTACCCTGGACACACCTCTGGTCCACCGTTGCGGCCGTCATCTGTCCCGTACGTATCCTAGGTTTCTCATTTCCCGAGCACCACGAAGCCCTGTTTCACGTCTCGTCCCCAAACACAATTACGTGCGTACCACGCTGCTGCCTCCTAGGCCTCTGTGTTTCTTTTGTACTCGAGGAGACCCATCTGAAGTTTACCCCTGCGAAAATTCACAGACACTGCGCGGTCTCATGTGAAACCCCACACCTGTTGCTGGTGAAGAGGTCTCGGTGCGTCGGAGGAATGTATGTTTGTACGAATACTTGAACATGTGGATGTGCACGCTCGATCAGTAGCCCATGCGTGGCGTTCAGTGAGCGCCGTTACGGGATGCTCTTCTAAGCGGAGGAAAGCATTTCTTCATGATTTTAGCTATACCTACAACGGTACTCACATACGGATGAGAAGGTATAATTTTTGTCAGCAAGGTGTACCTTGGAGCTGTCGGTAGATCATCCACATTTCCACACAAGCTAACACGCACCAACGTCGCTCCAGTGGAGACAACCGATGCGTGAATTCATATTCCTGCGCAGTTACACACGCAGTCTTCTAATATTTTTACATGCCTCTTGCAGGATCTTGTTCCACGCAAAACTTCCGTTAGGCTCCTGCAGAATGTACACAATGCAAGGTACCCCAAAGACGCTTCCGTGCTCCGCAGCTGTATCGATGTACCTCTGTTACACAGGCATAGTTATCCTGCCTCCGGTTGAAACTGAGGAGCGACTCTGACGCTGTCCTCCACTGCGAGTGCCCAAAATATAGCCAGGTGAAACACCACGAGCGCAGATCATCTGGTAGCCGTGTATGTACATTGTATACGTACTGGCGTGCAGGTACTGTCGTCTGTCACAGCACGCACAAGAGTCCATAGTAATCTAGCATTCTCACACACTCGCAAACGTGTGTTTGTGTACGAGTAATTAGCATCCAGGTTTCCGTATTAGTGCGTGCCAGAGCGTAGTACGACACACGGGCGTTTACAGCAACAGAGCATTGTCGGGACCACTACGTTGTTCTTATCCGAATTCAACTGTCAATCGCACGAGCACGGGTCAGGTATATGGCACACTGACGTCAGGTGCTGCTATGTGCTGGACACACTAATGTTGCTTAGACGCAGTCCAAGTTCCAAGGTCAGGCACGCGTGACACATGCCTACAGGGCAGTCCACGACCACACACTCGCAAATACAGATGCATCAGAATCTAGGTACAAAAAAGTCGCCATTGCCATTGCTAGTAACATCCGAGATTATCCCGTGCACGGTGCTGACTCCTGCTTCCGAAAGTCAGTTTTTGCAGTGTGTCTGCGTAGCGCAAACCTATGATCATAGTGAGACACCGGTAAGGTGACTTACGTTCTACCGCGTTTGTAGCGGGTACACGGAAGGACTAATGATGCACTGATACGGAAATACCTACACGGATGAATGCGTCCTGACGCATCCATCTGTTGTACACTATTGCAAATCTGGGGGCAAGCATGGAGACTGTTGCGGCCATCTTTCCCGTCCGACTTCTGCGATACGCTGCGTTTTCCTCGCCAACGCCGTACCCACTACCCCGATGCGTTGCTGTGTTCGGGAGCTTGACGTTCCGCTCGAGACGCTGTGCAGCCTGCAAACACCGCATTTCGGAGTTGTAATATATTCATTATAAATCTACTGGCGCGACGCCACTTACGAATGAGGATGCAAGCACGTATGAGCCAATCTCTCTTCACTCGAATGTACGCTCGCACGCACGGGCAAGCTGTACACTGCTGACTCCATTGCGCATCAGCCGTGCGCAGACCGCCCCCGTTCACATCCACGAGACTACAGGACTACACGAGCGAAGAGATAACCGTACAATTGTGGATTCAGGCATACCCTGCGCTATTGCCAAGGGTCCTCTGCGTTCGACGCACAGCCTGTCGGGTTATTCGATCCCTGCTCTCCAGTTATCGTGGATCATACTCCGTCTACCGTGTGCTCTGCTTCGTCCGCGCTTACGCCCACGCAAACCTCCAGATTCTGTCTCCGCGCACTATGTTTCACGTGTTGCTTTATCTTCACCGAGGGACAGCTGCAGTCATTTACAGTCCTCCTGGTGTATGCAGCGTGAAGTGGAAGCCATACGATCGCTGGCGTACGGCATTACATCCACAAAGGACTCGTGTCGAACCGTCATGCGTCCAAAAAAGCACGTTCGTTGCAAGCACTTTCCCACAGCATGGTCGTCTCTCTGCCACTGGTGCTACTGCTTTTCGCGTTCGCTGACCTGGTCGTGGCTGCTGCTGCTGCTGCGGCGAGTGTGCCACCAAACATAGACACGTTCATGCATCACTGGGTACGGATCGCAGCCTGTCAAGGGACTGTTCTTCCTACAGCCGTGTCTACTTCATTACGTGTGGCAAAAATAGTGTTACGAGTAGCAGTAGTTGTAATATGTAAAGCGCTTCTCAGCCGAAGTAGAGCAGCGCCTAAGGACGAAAGGCGTAGAGCAGCTTCTGCGTACCCTTCATCGGTCATGCATGGCGGTTCGACCTGGGCTGCTCACATTGAGCCACGCTCTCCATGCGTCAAGCGAGTATACTGGGGGCTGTTTTGTCGCCGCGCAGCTCAAAGAGGCTGCTCGTCTCGCTGACTTTGTTTTTTCCACCCGCTGCTGATAAATCTGACCCAGCTGAACGTGCTGCTTCTCTCTACTCTACCGGTACTGAATCCCCTGCCCGTGTAGTTGCGCTCCTCCGGCGTCTGCTGCCTCGATTATACCTGCGGCTACTGTTGCAGCTGCGACAACACAGTTCGCGGCAACCCAAGCGGCAGAACAGCGTGCCACCAGCGCAGATAAGCCAGACTATCATGTGTTGCCCGTTTCGTTCCCGAAGTTCTACTGCATCCACTTGTCAGAGAGGTCAAGATGCTACTCTGCTAGAAGCATCCGAAACACCCAAGTCGTGTGGACACGGCAGCGATGTTGTAGTCCTCCAAATTCTGGTGCTCCGATCCACCATGCAGCTGCTCGTAGCAGCTGGAGCCACGACTACCACAGTTGCTCGGGTGTCCAACACTTGAACTCTCGGAACCTGACGCGTGTAGACGCGTAACATTCTATTAGTGCTGCTCCTGCTCGGTGCACGTGTTACTGCTGTCAACTGCAGTCGTGACTTACCTGCAGTCGACCAGCTGTTTATCACGCTCAACAACCCTAGTACCACCCTTATGATCTACTCTCTACAACCGACCGTAGAGGAGTTCTCCAGAAGTGCGTCGTTGTGCAGGTTGTGCGACAGCAACAGGAACAGCACCACTCGTGGGCGCGCGTGTAACGCTGTGTGTGGGATCGGTACAGCGGCTGGGCTTGAATGAGGTGGTTGGTAGTCGTTGCTGATCCTACCCAGGGTAGTACCTCGTACTAGCCTGCCGCTGTATGAAGAGACCAACACGAGCCTGGGTGCGTCGTGCTTCTGCTGGTGCGGCTGTTGCAACCGCTCATCTTCGGAACGGCGCTGCCGCTGTGCTTTTTCATCTACCGCAGCACCTGTATTTCAGTACCGTTCCGTCGCAGCTTCCACAGATTATCTTTTAACGGTTGTACGGAACACGCGTCGTCTTTGCGTTCGCGCGGCGAGTGTCTGTTGGACGTGTACGCCAAGACTTGGCGATGCTCTGCCCAGAACTCCTGCTGGCAAGTGTCCGTGCCGGAACACAGGCTGCGCAACCGCCTCTGCTGCCTTTTCTTCTTTGTGTAAGGCAAAGCTGTGAGTCAGCAACACGTGCCACGGATAACTTTGGCAGTGCGCACTGCTAGCGTTGAGGGTGGTGCTCTCTGCGACAGGGGCAGGTCTGTTTCGTGAGGCATTTCCTCATCTATGCATTTGACCAGTGCCGCTCCCGCTCCCCGGTCCCGATCTTTCGTCTGCGCTGCTGCGACACTTTGCTATGGGTTGGCGTTCATTCCGTGCTCTTCGAATCTCCCGCAGTATTGTCGGTGTAGGTACCGGGGGTGCTGCTGTTACATCTCGCGCCACCGTTATTGCCACCCAGGGGGTACACCGTGCGCGGGTGCTGCTTGCGCCTGTGCGGGTGTTTGTGCTGCCGGGCTGGCAGCTGTGACACCATGAAATGCTGATGATCCCGGTTACACCACGGGACCGGCGTGCGCGTCGACAACTACGGTGCTGCGAACAGGCACAGCAGCCGGGGTTTTTTCATTTCTGGCGTAGTGCGCATAACTGACGGACGGACGTCTGAACTGCGTTGGAACGTACGTATGATCTTCTTTGCACGAACGTTCTCTCGGCCGTCACGAGCAGGTATCTCAGGGAAACGGTGGCCTCTTTTCGCGTATCGCCGAATTCTTCTTCGAATATACAAGGATACGAACAGGACGGCTTGCTGATCTGCCAGGTCCGCCTCACACTGAAGAGAATCTTCGTGTATCCCCCGTCTGCGGCCGGAGCAGCCGCCGTTCCGGTTCCGGCAGCAACACCGCGTGCAAGTGTTGCGCCCGCAACAGCAACAACAGGTGTACCCGTAGCAGGAGACGCAGTAACGATTCACCCACAAAGAGATCTCCAGGAGCGGCTGCGTTAGAGACGCAGAAAGTAGACATGTCGGCGGCAAGCGTGCGTGGCGCACGCAACTGTCAAGCGAGTGCAGCAGTAGATAATCTTCTGACTACCCCCCAACCACATCTCCGGTACAGGCACCGGCAGCTACGGTGATTCTGTTGGAATCACCAGTATCTGGATGTGTTCCGTGCGAATTCTTGCTTTCTTCGGTCGCTCTCTCCTGGACCTCCTCGTGGCCGGCGCAGCCGGCACAATACTTGAATCCGCCTCCAACGTCCATATCAAGAAGCGTAAAAAGAGAACTGTAGGATTAAATATATTGAGCAAGACGCAGATTACTGCGGAAGTTGCCATTGTCGGATGGTCTGAGAATTCCCCTTTATGCAGTGTCTTCGAAAGAGTGGTGCCGGGTTCCAGGCAAATCTGCGTAGTCTGCAGCTGACTCGGCAGTTGAAATCTTTGCCTCACCGCCGTGTAGCCACATATGTCCTGCGTCAGGAAAGGAGGCGAGCAGATACCATACGTGGAATCATGAGGGGCGTGCACCTGTGTGCATCTTTCTGCGCACACACACATGTGCGAATACTTATATTCAGAGCCATACGTCCGTGCACGGATGTGCGTAGGGAGTAAGGAAATGTTTACTGTACACATACATACATCCACACACACGTTACATGCATACATTCATACATCACGTACATACATATTACACACAGACGTACATCCACACACCCATATGCATCTGTACGTATAAACACGTTTGCGCGTAGGTACAGATGCGTGTGTCCGTGTAGAAGATAGATGTGTACATGAAGGCGAGTATCCGTATACCTGCGGATACACTTACAGATTCACCCTTCTGTTTGAGCGCCATACAGATGTGCACCGATCGACAGAGACCGACCTGTATTCGTTGACGTGAGCACGTGGGTACACAGTAGAGAGACTTACGTGGCGGTCAGTTTTCTACCAGGGGAGCCTGCACGGCATGCGCTGCTCTTGCTTCATTTTTAGACACGGTAGGAGGGGTTAGTTATCCTGTTTACTGGCAATATGCCTTTTATTCACGCCAGTCCAAGTGTGCTCCCGGTCTCTTTCGCTCAGCACCTGTAGATGCACGAGAGACTTCCTCTCGAAAGGCACGCAGCTGCGTCCATTGTGGATTCCTCTGTAGACACATGTCGCTGTCGACGGCGTGCCATAGCATAAGCGATGTTGTGTTTTTGCCCAGTTTCTAGAGGACAATCGGGTCAGTGGTGCGCGCAGACATGCCCGAGGTCCCGCGCGTACCTATAGGTAGGCGTGTGTCTCCGTGTGTCTGCATTCGCATTTGTGTGCATGTGTGTGTGAAAGTATATACGTACGCATTTAGAGGCCGCAGTGTCAATGACCGTCGGAGTGTTCAGAAGGTTACACACGTGAAGAGTTGCAAGGACACTACTAGATTTGATCCGTTTGATTTTAAGGCACCACAGAGACGCTATCTGCGGTGGCCGCGGCACGAAACGCCGCGTTCGTGACTTGTTTGAAGTGCTCGTAGCTGGGAAACGGAAGCAAGCCCTGGTGCGGAACGCAACCTCTTTGACTAGACAAGTGGCTTACGTGTAGAGATTACGTAGTGTGTGCATACGTGTGCATACGTATATATATATATACATATATATATATATAGAGAGAGAGAGAGACAAATATATGCGAGCACGTCCAAGGATAACAAAAGACGGCGTATCGTCCAGTAGCCTGGCGGGAGGAAAAGTTACACGTAGGGGGGCCGTTTGTTGTAGCCCACGCAATTCTCCACATATGCACAAACAAATTGACATTTATACTTACGTGCGGCCTGGAGTGTGCCCGAAACGCTCGCAGAAATGCGTGACGTATCGTAGCAGCCAGTTGCTGTCAGCTGTTCTGCGGGTCTCTCTCTGCAATTTTCACATCCATAAAGCTGTGATGAGTGAGTCCGTACACCTGCGTATAAAGACGGGCCTCCTTCTGTGTCTACATACGACCCCTGCCTGCCTATGTAACCGTTGCGTGTTCAGAAATACGTACACTTTTGTGCAGATCCTTCTGTGCGTAGCTCTAGACATCTACGTCAGAAGAAAGAGAAGAATACTTCTGAATGCCGGCGTGTGGACAACTGTAGCGCTTCACTGTCGATATAGCTAATTTTACAGAGGCGACGCCCTCCCATGTGTGTTCACTCGGGTGTTTCTGTCTACGACTTCACTTTCCGAGTGAAAAAGGAGATGGCGTGTACCGTTCCGTCCTTACCACGTGATTCTCCTGTCTGGTGTACGAGTGACACTGTGGAAACAAGTTGTGTGTCTGCATGTGCTGCATTCGGCTCCGTCACATTCGGTAAGCGTGTTTCGCGTTAAGCCTTTTCGGTTGCTCGGCGCGAGACGGATATTTTCTGAGCGTGTGGCGAGGTATACAAAACAAACGTTTGCAGATCTGCGTGTCGTTGGGTGTCCGTGTTCACTCCGGTGTGGAAAACCGCTCCTACCTTGTGTGTGGCGCGCGCCGGTGTACACCTGCATGAACATCTGCGTGACTTGCCTACAAGCATATCTCTGTACGTCTGCTGTATAGAAGGCGTACAGCGCTCCACAGAAAAGGTGCTTGTGTTGTCTCCGTTCAGGTACTGCAGGCGCACACGCGCTCCACGGTGTCTTCGTCTGTAGGCAGGGCCTCGTCCAATCTACTGAGATACACAGGAAAGGCTGTACGTCTGTGGCTTGGCTCCCCCCATATTTCCCTGTAAGCCCAATAGCTGCAAGGCCTCTCTGCACGTCCGTCGCAGTCACACTCTGCTCTGTGGCGGCACACATGTAGCGCCTTTACGCGTGTAAAAGGTTTTGTGCACCTGGAACAGTCACGTGTGTGCGTTCCGTTTGTTTGTCCACCGTTATCCCTCCATTTATATATGTATGTATACATGTATACGTATGTCTCTTTCTAGATGCTTCAGCGGCTGTGTCCATATCTCTGTGGTCAAGCGGGCGGCGAAGGCGCGCTACATTTGTGCTGCGTAATGTAGAAAACGCGCGTGAACATCTCGACCTCTGTAGGTGCAAGCGTTACGTACGTGTGTGGAGGGGCATCGGACGTTTATGCGTCCAGGCTTCGTTTGCTTACTCGCTGTCTGCGCCTCCCCCACCACACACACAGACGTGGGTCTTGTGCGTTCTCAGTGGCGTTACATGAAAGAGAGTGTCTTGCAAAACCAGTAGCAGCACCTCTGCAGTTGGGACACCCACGCAGATACCGGATGCGTGCGGAATAGAATTTCTGCATTCGACTGGTAGAATATTGGTCGTTTACGTCTGCATATCGCTGTAGAGGGACAGAACCGCGGAGCTCGTGCAGCATTTGTCTACCTCGTCTTCTTCGCACCGGCGGAAGTGCATACCGCAAGTCGGGGGTATACACATGCACAGGGTTGTACACACGTACATCCACAAAAATGTCATTTGTCGTTTCCTCTGTTTCTTGCGTGTGTATATGTGCGCACGTTAAACATCGCCTTTGTACGTTTTACTTGGGGGACGGGAGGAAACCTGTGTTTCTCCTGCGTTGGGGGTGTGTCACCCATTACACACCAGCACGTACATGCATGTACACAAGCACATATATATATATATATGTGTAGAGAGAGAAAGAGAGAGGAGAAAAAACCACCTGGTAAATGCAGTCGTGTTTCTCCTCGTGTCATTTCTCCCGTCTTCACCTGTGTACGGTCCAGAATATTCAAATGGATGAGCCACCGCTACGCAGACACAGGCGTACGAATTGAGGTACTTCGCTGCCATTCTGTCTACCCGCGTGTCTCCTTTTTTGGTTGCTTTTTCTTATATTCGGCCGTAGACGTGTGCGTCGTTCTCGTTTTCGATGTCAGTCCGGCCTCCCACGTGCGTAGCTTCATGCGTAGATGTAAACAGACATCTGCGCCGATGCGCATATATATATACATATATATATATATATATGTGAATAAATAAACTTGTGCAGACAGACCTACACATATGTATATATATGTACAATGACCGATCTCATTCTACTAGAAGTGTGAAAGCACGCGCAAAGGGGTCCTGAGGAAGAGCAGAGTGCTCATGATCTGCGGACTTTAAATGACAGCCGGGTGTGACGCATGCACGTGTGCAGTGCACGTGTCCATATTAGGGCAAGGAAGTGCACGCAAGTGCGCACATTCACGTAGATGTGCAGTTTAAACAAAGATGCTTACGACTGACTTTGAGTCAAGTATACGCAGACAAGTGCGGCTCTCTGCCGACTCGGTTGACGGCCCCTTCAAGCGTCTTAATCCTCCAAGATGCATACACACGTGTAGGTGCCTTCGGACAACAACTGGCTACTGCATGTGTACACGTGTGTGTGGGTCTTCATGCCGCATACGGAGACGATTGTGTACGTGAAGATGCATTTGTGGATACGTGTGGATACGTACAGACTTGTGTGCCTAACATAAGAGCCTGGTGCTCCCTTGTGTGAGTTCACGTGTGCTGCTCGTAGTAAACGAGAACGACTACGAAAGTGTAACTTCGAGCGGTATCTGCGCATGAAAGTAGAAGGACGTGAGCGTAAACAGGACCGGTGCTGGAGATTTTCTGCACGACATTCGCGTCTAGTTTTTCCATTCTTTTACGGACCTGCTGAAGCTTGTGTAGACCTCTGGTGTCCGTGGGTCCCCCGTACGTGCAGATGCGTCGTCAGTTTCCTCTGTTAGCCAGTGTGTGTCTGCGCAAGACTGTAGCTCTACCACGTGCTATGCGATGCACCTCCCAGACACGGCTACGAAAGTGGGTATGTATACACGCCGCGTAAAATGAAAAACAGCTGGTCCTGCCCTGGCCGGAGACACGTGAGTAGACACGCTTCTGATTGTGTGGGCGTTGGTAGACACGTCCCCACGAAAACAAAAGTAAGCCTGTACGTGGCGTGTCCACACAGATGTTACAGAGGCTCCTACAAGGACGAAAGTAGGGCGCCTGTACGTAGGGTGTCCACGCAGATGCTAGACACGTCCCTACAAGGACAAAAGCAAGGAGGCTGTACGTATGGTCTCCACACATACCATGACACTAAAGCACGCAGGATGTGCAAGCACAAGACTACCACGGGTGGAGAGGGAGAGAGACTTTTACGTCTTGGCTGGCTGTAGTTCTACACGGTTTTTGTGGAGTACGGGTGTCCCTGTCTTTGTTTAATTTGAGAGTCATCGATGTGAACGTGCGCATGTGTGCATATGTGTATGCGTAGGTCGATGGGGTGTTTGTCGCGGTGTTCTGCAGAAACGTAAGACTACATCCATCAGTGCGCGACTGCTGCTACCATGCGGTTGCTTCTCCCGTGTCTGTCCCTGTAGGGTTCGTCGGTGCCTCTGATTATCACTGCGCACATTTTTCCCCGACGTCTGTCACTGGGGAAGTCTATCCTTATACTGTAGGACCGCTGTGGCGTGGCGGAAGGCAGAAAGGTCAAGGAGAGGGCCTACTACCAACGAAGGTGCAGAAAGAGTGGTGAATCTCTTCCGTTTTACGTTGTCTGCCCCCTTGACAACGGAGACATGTTTGAACGGCGAAAAAAGAGACGAGGGAGTATCATATTTGCGTGCACGCTCAGGGTGTACGTACACAGGAAGGGCGAAACGGTTCACCGGTGTTACTGATCTTGAAGAGACTTGACAAGCGACATCGGGCGGTAGCAGGTCAACGATTGTGTGGATTTCGACTGTACGCACGCACATCCTCAAATTTTTTGTGCGGAGAAAAACAACTTTTCTTTAACAGGTGCCGCAGGTGCGTCCGAGCAGGTTTTCTACTACGAGTACTGTGAAGGACACAGCAGGTTGCGTATCCCAGATGGCACGGCCCGAAGGTGCAGGAGGAAAAGTGGTGGCGATGACGGGCGACGAAGGGGTCGCGCCACCAGACAGTAAGAAGAAAGACTCTGCAATGTCCTTCACGACTACTGGCTCGAGCAACACGGAGGGACAAGGGTGCATGCAGGCGTGCGTGCAGGCAGTCCCCCAGCCGCCAGGGAGTGCAGGAAAACAAGCAGGTGAAGGAAGCGGTGACGCAGGCCTCATCTCCGTCTGCAAAGAAGAAGAGGGGGAAGAAGAAGCACACATGAGCGAAGAAGCACTAGCAGGGACAAGACCGCACAACGTGTCACCAGTGACACAATCAGAGGCATCTTCGAAGACTGTGGAAGTGGGGGACCAGCGGCGAAGTGAAGCAGCGAGTGGATCCAGAGGAGAAGGAGGAGAAGACGGCGATGAATTGAGCGACGCGGTAGAAGGAGCTGTAAGAGGAGGGCCCGAAGCAGAAGAGACGGGAAGAAGGCAGGAAGACCCAGAAGCCAGCGCACTTCCTGAAAAAAAAGCGGCGACGAAGGAGACACAGAGTGCCCCTGCTGCATTAGGACGGGCTGCTGCTGCTAACGCCGCTGGAAGACCTGGCCGTGACAGAGATGAAGAAAGCTCCGACTCACAGCACTCTCATGGACCAGACTGCACGTGCACCCGCGCCGCTGGCGACGGCGTCGGTAACGAGGAAAGAACCAAGCCTCTGTTTTTTTCTCTGTGCACCAAGTGCGCCCACGAAGGAAAGGTAATAGTAGAGAGCAGCGGCCTGAGGGACACATAGAAGGGGGGGCGACACGTGTGTAGAGACGGGTAGTAGACAGCTGGAGAACAAGGAAGAGAGGGAGAGACGGCGTGAAGAGGAAGAAGAAGACAAGCTCGCACGCGTCTGTATATGTGGGCGGAGAGACCAAGGACAAGCCAGCAGCAGGTCGCTGCGGCGTGCGTGTCTGTCAGCCTGCGCTTCCGTAGGACGGTCTTGTATGTTGTATGTCTTGCTGCAAGAATAGGAGGCAACAAGGTGACTCGAAGAAGATAGGGACGGAATACAATCCTCAAGCGCATTTCACCCTCCGTCTACGCTTCCAGCAGCTGCCTGGCGGCACCAGGCACCTGCGGAGTGTGACACACAGGCGCGGGCCAAGCCTGTGGTCCGCGGGTTGCTCTGCCACACACAAAACTCGTGCGCCGTGGTCCAGCGTCCTGCACCGTCGTCTCCGAGATATGCTGAGTTGCCTCCAAATATCGTGCATCTGTGCCTTTCAGCGCATGCATCAGGCGTGTCTCCTCCGGTTTCTTCTGCAAGCCGATGACAACAAAGCAGCGTCATTGACACGCATCGACACGTATACGTGCTTATGTATGCATGCGGCGCACATAATGCCTGTACAGTTTATTTGAATGTGAATGTGTAGACGTAAATGTGTATACGATATACACGTAATGCTCGTTGTCGGCGAGGGCAGTGCGTCGCTTTGGTGCTGTGCACAACGTCAGTGAAAAGGCGCCTGGGTCCGTGCAGATGTGTACGTGTATCACTGCACCTGCTGTGCTGTGTGCGCCTTCCTGACGGCAGAAAGGGGCACTGACGGCATACATGTAGAGGTGGCTGCGCCGTGCCTGCATCGCGCCTGCGTGTCTCCGCACCCGCATTTCTTTCGTGACTCCCCCGCGTGGCCTGATTGCTCATAAGTTTCTGAGCGCCCATTCCTGCGCATGCTCCCCCTGCGCTCCCTGGCTCTATTGGCCTGTCCTGATGAGCAGCAGCTCTGTCTACACTTCGTTTGGTTGACTGGCTCCGCCTGCCCTTCTGGACATGCATTCTACTTGACAAAGTCGACGTCTCTGCACGGACCACCACCGGTCTTCGTGGATTAGCTGACGGTCTTGGGGGACGGATCGTTCGTGAACCTCTGCTATTCCCCGCGCCTTATACCTCTTTGTGTGTGCCTCCTGTCTTGGATGGTTCATCATCCTCTGTCTGGTTCCTCGCCTTCCTGCTCTATATATCTCTTTGTGTGCTTCCAGTTGGTCCGCTTTTCGCTAGCTTCGTCGCGTGTGCGTTCTCTAAGGATGACTTGCTAGGCGTGGTGCGGCGTCTTGCCTCTCTTATGCGGCTGAACTGGTCGTCGCATGCAGGCGGACGGCGCATGTGCATATGCCTCCTCGCCTGTCCTGGCCTGCGCCCAGGTCTACACGGGCCCCGTGTATCGCGTTGCGCCAGCTGCTCCACCGGCGCTCCTTTAGACACACGCCGCTAGGCTTGCGCGCGTCTACCTGTGCATGCGTGGACGAGCGTCATCGACTGCGCGTTTTCTTTATGAAGAAATTCCGTCGTGTGCTTCCCTCCGACGCGTGTGACGCCGGAAATAATCAGGCAGTTCTCCGTGTCTACTCGAAGCTGTTCGACGTGTGTGGATCTCCCCATGCATTGCTCCTTGGCGTGCGCCCATCCAAGCTGCGCGTGGGGTGTATGCATTTGCAGCCGCTCCCCCTGTTTCTTCGGGCTCTATATATGTGTACTGTCTGTGTGACACACGTTGTGTCCAAGCTTCCCACCTTTCGTACTCCGCGCCTCCTGGCCTGCTTCAGCAGACAATCCAGCGATCCCTGTGTGCGTCCAGTGCATGCGCATCCGCTGTCCTTCCCGCGTAGCGGATACGAGCATTGGCGGCTTCATTTCTCAGCGGCATGTGCACCCGGTGTGCGGACGTGTGCAGAGATGTGCTGATGCCTTCAGAGAGGCCCACACGCCAGACGCGAGCCCGTTCGCGGACTGATCATCCGCAGCGAGAGCTTCATGAACGCCTCGGATGCGTCTCGCTGGGAAGTGGAGGAGCACTGCAGCTGCAGCTGCAGCGGGGAGGCGCACCGCCAGCAGCTACGGGGGAGCGCCAGCGGCGGGGCTCCAGATGGAGAAGCAGCAGGCACTGCAGGAACAGGAACAGGATCCGCGCAAGCGCCAGGATCTCCCCATCACGAGGGCCCGGTCTTCGATCGATCCCGCATTGTACATGAGGTGCTCTTAGAAGGTGAGCAGCGGTAATTCAAAACGCCTCCCGTCGCCGACCTAGCTGACGAAGCGTGTTCCTGTATAAGGACAGATATCTGCGTGCAAGTCTGCTGTTGTGGGTGTGTACGAGTGCCAGATGTCCGGATGTTCTTAAGCGTAAGTGCTTAGCCTTGAATCTACGCGCGCAGCCGTCTGCTGTTTATATATATATATGTATATACATATATATATATATGCGGTTTATCTTTTTTAATAAAATGTGGTTGTCTGCCGAGTCGACAGCAGACCAGACATCTGACAAACAGAAATGTACGTGGATCTGTGTACCTCTATGTGTCCATGCATAAATGTACGTATGTAAGCAGCGCAGGTGGGCTGTGCACGAAAGGATGTGCGTAGGTGTATGTGTTGGCGATACATACACCCAAGCATGCGCAGAGAACGCGGGGGCCGCATACACCGGTCTCAATTTCCCTAAGTGACCGCCCGCGTGTGTATATACGAGAAGATACAGGGAAATTATTGCGTGAGAAGCGGTGGCTAAGAGAAACAAGCGTTTTCGACGCTTGGATGTAGTGCGTCCTCCTCCTCTGTGCCGTCGCTGACGCACGGGGCTTCTGCTGAAGGCTGCTGAGGGCGAGCGAGCGACAGACGTGGCGCGCTGCTGCTGTTACTGCAGAGAGCGACGCCTCCTCCTCGTCCACGTCCACACAGAAGCGTGTGCGGCGTTACATACACACGTAGGTGCACACATATGTAGGTACGCAGGTGACAACTACAAATCTACACCGGGGACGTATCAACTTTTTACGCAGTACGGAACCTCAAATGGACCCGTCTCTACGTGGACACGCAGGTGCATTACACACAGGCCTTCACACACATCCGCACCAAAGAGTCCGTGTGTAGATATGTGTGTGCGCGCATGTGCACGTCCAGGATTCGGTACATGCATATGTATGTTCATATATGCATATACGTGTGTATGGATAGGCGTGCGCACATGCATATATGTGTAGGCACGTCCACACGTACATATTTGTACACGTAACTATTCATTTGAAACGTCGGGTATCTATGAATGTATATATATATATATATATGTGCGCATGTGTTTGTTCTGAGTGTGGCCGACTGGCTGGAGTCTGTAGGTGTTTCTTCGTTTGCTGGTGTTGACAGACGTCTACATGTATCACATATACGTGCATGGACACGTGTGTGTGTGTGTGTGTGTGTGTGTTTTTGTGTGGGCGCGTTGGGTGTTTGTGTGCCCGTCTATTTTCTGGCCGTATGGGTGTACACCTCTACTAAAAAACGACGCCAGAAGTGTACACCCCTGCGCCTAGACGCACTTGTGTGCGTACATGCGTGTAGGACTGGGAGTCGCAGCACGCGGAGACACGAAGTCCGACGTGCGCACTGGTTGATTTGTAACTCATCTGCAGCCACCTCTCGTGCACCTGTGCCAGTCTGTCCATCCTGTCCCCATGCAGCTGATGCGTCTGCTGTACCGCTGCTGTATTTGTACGGCGGGGATGGCCTCGACTGCTGCTGCTGCGGCTGGCGGGGAAACTGCTGCTGGTGGGAAAACTGCTGCTGGCGCGTCTCCACCTTCAACTACTGGTATACCAAGAAGTATGGCTGTCTCAGTGTGTGCTGCTGCTATTGACACGTATGAGCGTGTGTGGCTGACGCCGTCCGGTGCTGCAGGTGGGCTGCAGATCAACGACATCTACGATATCCCCAACGGCGTGAGTCTCGGGAAGGGCTCCTACGGCTCTGTGGTCAAGGCGAAGGACATCAAAACGAATATGATGCGTGCCGTTAAAGTGGTGTATAAGCCTCGCATAGAAAACGTCACGCGCCTTAAACGGGAAATTTTAATCATGTGCGTCACACCTGCTGGTTCTCTCTTTCTGCTCGTTCGGTGGGACGTGCACGTGCGTGTCGACCGGTACCTCTGCATCCTTTCCTGCCGCTGCTGCTGCTGCTCCTCCTCCTCCTCCCCTTCTTGCTGCTGTTGCTGCAGCATGGACATACCTGTCCAGGTTACATCGTTTCTGCTGTTGCTGCAATATCTGCTCTCCGGCGGTTCGTTGCTCCACACCAGTGGTGGTGCTGGCTTGCTTCTCGGCATGTGTTCTGTTGCCCGTCGTCCGCGTTTGTCTCTTCCTCTTGCTGCTCCGTTGTGTGTATGTGCGTCCGTGTGTGCGTCTTCCTCTTTTCTGATAGAGGTGTTGCTAGTGCTTCTTCTGGTGCTGCTGCTACGCTTTGTCGACTTCTGCTGCTGGTGCTGCTCTCCGTGCTGCTCCTCGGCGAGCAGCTACTGGGGCAGCCGTGTCTGTTGTTCTTTGTATTAATTTTGCCCTCAAGCTGCTGCTTCTCAGTTCTCCGCGCTGCTTCTCGTCCGTCTGCTGTGTGTATCGTCCGTGTCGCGCGAATGCAGCCGCGCTTTCCCTTCCTCCTGCTGCTTTCTTCTTTCCCTGTTGTTGCCTTCTTTGCATGTTGTGTTGCTGCAACTCCTGCTCACTTTGCTCCCCTTGGCGCTGCCTCGCCTTCTGCTATTACGTAGCAGTTCTTCCGGCTATTGCCAGGCCTTCACCTTACATTGGGACGCCGACTTCTGCTCGTGCTACAATGCCTGTGCGTTTTACTGGTGACTCTTTCGGTCTTGCCGCTGATACAGGCAGTCGCACTGCTCCTACTGCTGCTGCTCCGATTTACACTTGCTTCCGCTGCGACGCTGCTTCTTCACCTCGTGTACCTCCTGGTGTTGATTCGCTTGATGCTGCTTGTGCTCGCCCGCTCCTCGTTGCTACCCCGTACCCCGTCCGTCTTCTGAGGTACCACTCCGACTCCCGCTGCTGCTGTGGCTGCTGCTGCTGCCGCTGCTGTCACTCTGCGTTCGGCAACTGCGTCGCCGGCTGCTGCTTCCGCTTCCCTCACTGCCCGTGCTGTTGTATTTCCTTCTCCCGTACGCGCGCCCTGCTGCCCCTCCGCTCGTCTTCCTCAAATTGGTGCTGCATCTCCTCCTGCCGTGACACGCCCGTTGTATCGACGTGAGTTCCTCACGGTTCTGTCCTGCTGCTGGCGCTGCTGTCCCCTTGGACAGAGACTGCTCACATTCCGTCATTCTTTCTCGTTTTTCTTTACACCGGTCCCGTGCTGCAGGAGCTTCTGCTGTGGTGGCTGCTTCCAGCCCTGGGGTGCTGTCCCTGTAGCCGTACTCGTCTTTCTGTTGCTCGTGCAGCCGGCGCAGCACCGGCAACAGTTGCTGGAGCGCCTCTGGTTCTACGTGTTCCGCCCCACGTCCTTTCTGCCGGTGACACTCCTCTGTGCTGTACTTGCCGACAGTGAAATCTCCTCCGTCCTTTGGTTGTTTCCCTTCACGCCTCTAGGAAACGGCTGGACCACCCGAACATTATAAAGCTGCTGGAAGTTTATGAAGATCTTAAGAACCTCTATCTCGTAATGGAGCTCTGCACGGGGGGCGAACTTTTTGAAAGAATTATTAAATCTGGCCACTTTTCCGAGCGCTACGCTGCCTCGCTGATGAAGCAGATTTTTTCTGCGGCGTCCTACTGCCACTCACAAAATGTAATCCACCGAGATCTGAAGCCGGAGAATTTGCTGTACGCCGATAGCTCCCCGTTGTCTGCCTTGAAGGTCATTGGTGAGCGAACGGATGCACCACAGATTTATCTGTCCCATGTGTCTGTGTACCTGTGTATATGCATGTGTAGGTGTAGCTTTA
Source organism: Sarcocystis neurona (assembly GCA_000727475.1). NCBI lineage: Eukaryota > Apicomplexa > Conoidasida > Eucoccidiorida > Sarcocystidae > Sarcocystis > Sarcocystis neurona. The sequence continues at coordinate 2,241,768 of KL647306.1, forward strand.
TATATAGTGCTTGCCACATGTATATATATTATATGTGACGCAGCAGAGATTGGTCTATCCCATGTATCTGTGTACATACGTTTATGCGTGTACAGCTGAACATTTGTATGTAGTGCGTGCCACACATATATGTGGTACACATATGAGCAACCATCTACGTACAGGAACAGCAACTCCGTACCGGTATGTGCGGTACACGTGTGGATGACTACGTACGTGTAGCAGCGTATAAATGTACGTCTGACACCACCTCTATGTGCGAGAGAGCCAGAAAATCAAAACAGACACAATAAAGAAGAAATGAAAGGCGCGTTCTTTGCACAGACGTGGGAACTTCCAAGAAATGCAGTGCAGGTGGATTGATGTAAAACGTCAGAGCGCCTGGAGTCGCGTACAAACAGAAATAATTACACACTACTTTTTGCGTAGTCGTGTGTGCACCTGTATCTGTGATGATGTCTGTGGCTGTAGTAAAAGAGTATGGCTGCAGCTTCTGCGTATCCTGTACACACGTACGAATCTGTCAGTATGTGTGGTTTTCTAGGTGGGTGTCTGCTGTTTCCGCAATGCCGGCGGCGGGCGCCTGTAGCGCGCTCGAGAAACCGACAACCTGCTTGTTCCGGTACCGTTGCTGAGATACGTAGTCTCTTTGTGTGTGTGTTTATGCGTCTGCAAGATACGTCGCGTCTGTACAGATCCGCCGAATGCGCGTGCACGTGCACACACTCATGTGTGTCTCTGTCAAGCCAACAGCAAAGCAGCCAGTGTGCTCTGCTGCTCGTTTGCTGTGCCTGGTCTACGCACCAGACTGGGGCTTTGCTGCGCGTTGCGGGAAGAGCCACAAATTTAGCAGCGTCGTGGGGACGCCGTACTACGTGGCCCCTGAGGTGCTTTTTGGCAAATACGGCAGCGAGTGCGATATGTGGAGTGCAGGGGTCATCCTTCATATTCTGCTCTGCGGCTACCCTCCGTTCCGTAAGGCCGGCTTCAGAGAGACTTTTCTCCGCGTTTTGCCCAGTCGTCTGGTTCTTGTTCTGTGTACATCTCACCGTCGGACGCCTCATCGTTGTGTCTTTGCGGGTGTTCCCTCCTTTTCTGTCTTAAAGCATTTGCAGCCGTCTGAAGCATGTTCCGGTTGTCTTGTGTGGGTGAACACAGATAGAAAGACAGGAAGATGATCGGGTGCAAATATTTCACAGGGTGCTCCGCTTCGCTCCTACTTGTGAAGCGCACAGACGCACTCGACAACTGCAAACACATGTACGTATGTACGTATTTATTCATCTGTCTGGTAGGACGGACTGTCGTCGGCGTCTTGTGTGAACGCACGCCCGCCTTGGGCCAGTAAACTGTCTAGTTCTCGCACGAGTAGGCAGCAGGAATTGCCAGCGGACTGAGCTCGTGTGTGTCGTAACTCTGAAACCGGTGGACTCTTCAAAAGCGAGGACCTTTGCCTTGTCGTAGAAAGCTACGATGATGCTGCTGCCTTTGCGTCATACGGCCGTCTCCGGAATTTCCTCCTCCCGTCCTCTGACTGACATGAGCACACGTTCAGATCTGCCAGGCCGACACCCTTCCATCGCGCTTCTCCTCCTTTTCGTCTCCCTTCTGGTGATTCACTCTTTCTCTTCATCTATCTGTCTCTATCTCTGCTTTCAGTTTTCTGTGTCCTGATCTGTCTTTGCCCTCGTGTCCTCCTCCGCCTCCTCGCTTCCGGCGTGCGTTCTGCACCCTACCGAAAGTCGGTGTGTCTCCTGTGGACAAAAGCAAATCCTAAACCTGCACCGTGCACCCGATTGTGCCGCATCTGAGTACAAGTAGACCACCGTGGGGCTGTTGCTGACGTGCCTTCAACGCACGCGTACGCCGCACACACACACAAAAGGTGAATACACGCCCGTCGTGTATGTGTACGTATCTGCGTCGACTGCTCACACCTATGTATATGTGTGCTTGTACAGTACTTGTGCATACCTCTTAGCATTCTCTACATACGTGTATATGGCGCATGTAATATCTTAGAAACAGACGCGTATACGTGGAGCCTTTATCACATATGTATTTGGCAGACACGCGAGTGTGTCCGCCATATATATAGCTCTTGTGTACAGTGTCGAAATCTGTGTGTTTAATACGCACATTGAGCGTCCATATTTTATAATGCATGTACATCCGAAGCACGCATGCATCCATGTGTGCGTTTTTGTGCGAGTGTGCGTATGTGTTGTCCCCGTTATATATGTCTCTGTGCATGTGATCGATAGATTTTTGTATGTACGCGGTGGTGCGTACATCGTACAAGTGTGTATCCAGCTGACTGCAACGTCTCGGTGCGCAGACGTGTACCGTGTGTATCTCCTATAGAAAATATGCGGGTGTCCAGGAAATCTTGAAGTGCGCGTGGACGTTGTTGTTGATTCTGGTGTAGACGGCAAGGACAACCAAGAGATCCTGAAGAAGGTGCAGGTGGGAGAATTTTCGTTCGACGCTCGTCACTGGCGTCGCGTGTCGGACCACGCGAAGGATCTTGTGAAGCGCTGTCTGACGTACGTCCCGGGGATGAGAATCACGGCAGCAGAGGCCCTGCAGCATCCGTGGATTCAGTGTTACACAGGCACGGGGGCAGGCATGCGACTGGAGCGACCGATCTCCATGCAGCTGGGGGGAGACCTGATCGAGCGATTCAAAGCGTTTCAGCGATTGCACAAGCTGAAGAAACTGGCCATTACATGCGTGGCGTACCAGCTGAGCGACGCAGATATAGGCACGCTGCACGACGCCTTTGCTGCGCTTGACACGAACGCGGATGGGGTCCTCACGGTTGCAGAGCTGAAGCAGGGACTCAAGCAGTGCTGCGTCGCAGGCGATGATATCAATGAAATTTTAAAGGAAATGGACACGGACGGAAACGGCACCATTGACTACACGGAGTTCATTGCTGCCAGCATCGACCACAAAATCTACGAGCAGGAGTCGGCCTGCCAGGCCGCCTTTAAGGTCTTTGACCTAGATGGAGACGGCAAAATCACCGTGTAAGAGTTGGACGCGCACAGATTACCGGGGAAATCAGGGTTGGGTACCCAGACACCCAAGAGACGGAGAGGCACACAAGAGAGACTTGGCGACGACGAGACATAGGCGCGCGTGCCGAAGATTGGCGCAGCGCGCGTTTATGTGCACCAACGCACTAGAAGTAGTATACACCGAAAAGCAATCCTGCTTGTAAACTCGATATGTGTGTGTACTCAAGAGATACATGCGTAGATTTGAAGCTTACAGAGCAGTACCAAGAAGACGTGTGTATGTGTGTGTTGAACTTCTGCGAACCCACTTGACAAGTCTGCGGGCCGTCATTTGGGGAAACACGGCAATATGCGTCTTACATGCGTGCACTTTGCTTCCTCTTCACCAGGGTGTGTTTCACGGATGTGTTCCTGTAGTGGTTCTGTCAACACACAAAGACGTGTATGTACGGCTATGTGCGCAGCAGGACAAACGACCCACCGTGCTGCCGGGTCATCACTTGTGCGAGCACATGCCCAGAACTCTTCATACGCAGACTCGACCTGGGGGCATCGAAAGGTCTCATTATTCCGTATATAAGAAAATCAACATATATGTATGTATATATATATATATATGTGTATGAAGATAGGTACCTGTGTGCAAGTGCACGGTCGATATTGTATCTATCACTCGCTATACAGAGTACCTGTATATGGACACAGACACATCCTTTATGTGGCTCGGACACTCGTTCCATGTACGTATATACAGAAACCCGTACACATACTTGTTTCCCTGGTGCTTTGTGTATATGTGCAACGCACAATTATTTGCCGGTGAGACTCCTGTGTTAATCCTACTTTTTTGTGTGTCCTTTCTCTTTATCCCACCGTTTTTGTGCTTCGCGCTGTTAAAGGATGAACACACAGAGAGCTTTCTCTCCATATATGTCTAACTTTCTGTCTGAGTGTGTAAGTGGGATGAAGGAGTGACTCTCGTTAACTCCGTCTCACCGCGGTCAGCGACTGGTTGATTCCGTGTACAGATTCATCTCATACCTGCAGGCATGTTTCCGTGTGTCCTAGGGATTGGCGTACGTTGACAGTGCAGAAGGGCTCCAGGACTGAACACATCCATCTGCAGTCTACAGATAAACATCCACCAGTACAGCAAAGCCTGAACGTGGAGTAAACGTACCGACTGGTACGAGATGGGTGCAGTGGGGCCTTCACCAAAACGAACAAAATTGGTGTAACACTAGTGGACGGGAAGAGGAGTATATCCGCCTCGTAGAGCAGACGGGTGCCGGCCTGCGTTGCAGCGAGGCTTTTAAATTCAGATGGAGTTCTGGGAATAACAAACGTATATGTGTGTATGTACATGGAAGTGCACACATGCGTGTATTTGTCAGCTCACCTGTATTCAAGCGAGCAGCTGACCACTTCAAAACAGCGGACGTGATCAGCCGGACGTTCGGCGGCAGCTGCGCTGCTACTTCAGCAGCAGGGCCCTTGCTACTGTGCGCCGGTGCTGTTTTCCGCTGTCGGTAGGACAAGGGGCCTCTTCGTCCTTGTGCTTGCAGACCTCGGTGTGGCCGTGAATGCGTGTTCTACTCCACTAATACGCGGCTGCATGGAGCTGGTGATGACATGGGTGGTAGTTGGTTGATGTTGGGGTTGTCGGATGCGGCGTTCGAAGACGGAGGCGGCTACTCTGCGCATGCTGGTTGGTGCGGTGGTGCCGCTCGCATACGCTGCTGCTGCTCCTTTCGCGGTCGCGCACTCCGGGCCCCACGGCTGTTGCTGCTGTTACGCGCCATGCAGGTGACCTCTGCGGTGGCATGACTCTGCCTGTCAATGTTCCTACGTTTTTTGTTGCTACTGTGTGCAGGGAAGAACTGCAGAAGATTCTCGAGACCAGATACGTACAGGAGGCGTTCAGCAAGGAAGCTGTAGCGGAAATGCTCAAGGAGGTGTGTTACTCAGGCATCGACGTTCTCACTTTCGTCGTGTCAAGTGTTTTTCTTTCTTCTTTCTCTTCGAATGCAAAGATACACACTTGTAATGAGGTATATAAATGCAGACGAACAGAGTAGTAGGGATATGAGCGTACGTGTAGTCTCGCGGAAGATTGTTATTGTAGGTTCAAGGTCAGTTCCAAGTACTCCTGAGAGGTGTAAACAGTAGATATTGTCCACGACATCTTCCTCCAGAGAATTCCATGAATATCCTGTAGGATACCTCAAGCTTATGGAGACTACTAAAGTGTCACTTTTCCGCCAGAATTCGATCTGGTAGATGCTGCATGAACGCAGCAGTAGTCACCTTTGCAGTTTTTACCATGTCACCTTCTCTGGAGTACAAAAGCTTCATAGGTCGGCGACAGGTTATGGAGGTAAAAGTCGGTAGGAATGGCCCAAACGCCCCGTCTTCTCGCCACTAATGATGCTTCGCAGACGACGCACTGGTGTAGCGCTAGAGGAGTTACCTGGCGCGACTAGGTCAAAACCTCTTTGTATCCGGTAAATTTGCCAGCAGCTAGCCACCGCAAAAAGAGGAGAGGATTTACGTGAGGTCGACGTGACGTCTGGTTGATGTTTAGCTCCGCTAAGACGTAGCGTAGTCAACCGAAGTTTGTTCCTTAGTCTCTCGTGCGTGACGGCGGCTAAGTAGCTGCTGGACAGGCACAAATCTATGCAGACTTGAGGACGTACAGGCCAAACTCGCGTAGTCTCAAACGTGTCATCTTCAACGATGTGTACGCGTAAAGGAGACTCGGTCGCACTGAATTTTACAGTACGCAAGGAAGTGTTCGCCAGTGTGCACAGCACTGTTGCACCCTCCTTGGTCGGTGCTGCAGGTCGGCGTGTGTACCTCTACAGGTAAATGTACCCGAGAGTACGCAGTCGAGAACCTGAGCTGTTGAGACGTAGGCGGAGTCTTTCGTTGTCTTGCTTCGTGTAGTGTAGCGTCTGTGCCGAAAACCTTGGTAGTGTAAGGTAGCGGTGACCGTGCAGCAACGCATTCAGGAACACCAACAGTTGAGCTTCGACGTCTCTAATTTGAAGCAGGGTTCCCTCTGTCCTTCGCTGCAGTACGGTTGTTTGTTGGGACGCACATGTGTTCTGGGACACATGTGTATTATCCGTTGCTTTTGTTCGCACGTACCTTCAGTGTATCACAGAAGAAATATCACCGCTCTTTGCTGGCTAGGTGCACATCTTTCTCGTACTTGTGTGCTTGGACGCACCACCGCACCCACGTTGTCGATTGCCTGCGCAAAATGCTTTTCTCGTGTGTGCAGGCTGACGTTAACAACGACGGCTGCATCGACTTTGACGAGTTCATGCGCATGATGCGTGGGCGACAACGAAAAGTTTCTGAATCCAGCTCTCCGTTAGCCAGAGCGCGTGCTCTCTTATACAGAAGATATGATGGATGACTTGCTGCCGGTGGTGATCTTAAGTGTACGCACATACATACGCACATGAATCAATAGGTATCCAGCTGTGTGTACACAGGTGGGCCTTCGTGTCCACAGGCACTGTTTCTTGCAAGCGTGCATGGTAGAAGAAATATAGGCACGAAGGGTGAACGCATCCAGTATGAAGATAAAGCTGTAAGCGTATAACTGCTTAGAGAAAGCTATTCGTGTGCAGAGGAATGCGCTATTGCATCTCCCGCAGCTCAGCAGGGAAAGGTGCTGCTGGTGATGGCCCATTGACAGTGGCCGGGTCGGCGGGTAACTGTGTACCCTCTTTAATGTGCAGCAGGTGGTTAGGCAAGCCCACCGTATTGTCACGAGTGTTGCGCATCACGACGGCAGTGCCCTGCAGGCAGGCGTGTGTGTAGTACCCGATGTACTGCTGCTGTTAAAGCATCCGTTAAGGCTCTCAGCTTTACATATGCTTCACTTTTATCTCGTGTGCATTCACTGGTGATACGTGAGGGGCACACGCAAGAGTCTCACGTGTTTTTTAAGCTGGGCGTCAGCCGATAAAACAGGAAGCGATGGAGACGCAAACGGATCTGCATGCCTGTTCGCTTCGTCTCCTTGTGGTCCTGGAAAAGACCATGGTCAGCTGCGCGCGGGGTGGCATCTGCTACACGTTTTACTTCGCTAGTACTTAGTGTACTCTGCAGGAGAGTTTTTATGTTTCGCGTCGAAGGTAGCTGATAAGGAGGCGCTGCGCAGGCAGACTTGTGGTGTATCTGAAGTGGTAGTGCTCCCGCTGCGGCTGAAAACCTGTTGCTGTTGTTAACAAGTGGTATTCGTAGCGGATGTTCTTTCTTAGCTGAAACACGGAGAGTTAACACGGTAAATGGCACTGTCTACAAACCCTTAAACATCCTGGAAGAGACAGCACGTTTGCAGAGGCTGGACTTACAGGCTAACGAAGGTTCACTTTCAGATTTTACTGAACATTCAGTTTTTAGTTCCTGCCATCAACGAATAGCACGGCGAGCTACCTGCATATACACCTGTGTATTATTCGTATGATCTTCCACGCAGCTGTGTCTGCAGATCATGTGCCATACGCTGGAGTGCAGGGAATTAATTTGTCACAGTAGCTGCGACAAATTTCCTAATAACTTGTGCAGCTGTGTCTGCAGATCATGTGCCGTACGCGGGAGTGCAGCGAAGTAATTTGTCTCAGTAGATGCGACAGATTTCCTAATAACTTTTGCATTTCATATAAATGTGCGCTCGCCATTGTAGGAAGAAGAGAGAAAGACTTACTCTCGAAAAAAAGGCCTGCCGCTACCCGTGTACTTGCACACGCCGTGCTAATTCTAGACAAAATAATAGCATTGAGTACATGGAGTACGTTGAAAACTGAAATCCAGTGACAACATACCCGGCTGGGTAGACAGAGTCCGAGCGTTTTTGTAGCATCCGTCTGCACCAAAGCAATGACTCAAGATGCAGCGTCCCGCGTGCACCTATACGAAAAGAAGCTGTGTGAAGGCAGTTTCGGATCAAAGTAGTAACAAAAAAGGTCCATCCAGTTTTCGCTGCATATGATACGTGCCATCTATACGTGCCATCATACGTATCATCTTGTACGTGCAGTCTACGCTACCTCATCGTGTTGCCGCTGAATCCAGCTCACCTGGAACAGCTGCACGGTAACGGTACCGGGGTGTTCTTTTCATAATATGGGTATCAGCGCTGAAGGGCTCTTTCGATTGAATATGAGTATACTGAAGAGTGGTGGAGTAGGGAGGGAGACGTGTGTGTGCCTACAGAGGTGCTTGCGCACGGATGGCTGCGTGGGGGATAGAGGCTAATGTTTCCAGGGGATTATACGGAGCAGGGTGTCCTACAGAATGATTCTGGGTTCATACATATGTATAGAGAGATGCATAAGGACGCCGTTTCGTTTCATGGTGCTCTTAAGGAGACACCTGTTTAGGACGCCGCCACGTACGCATTTCGGTAAAAATGTGGATACGCATCGGGCAGCAGTTCTGGTGAATTCATAAAAAGGATACATTTGAAGCTAAAGGATATCGTCGGTCGGGACTGCCGAGCGGGCCTCGGTATAAATGCGCCTGCGTGGACGGCAGTGCGTACGACTAACGACGGGCAGAGAGAATTACGGAAAGTAAGTCAGTCTCCTCTGTGCTACGTGGGGGTACGGTGCATGAAAGTCCATATTCTGGGAGAACAGTGCGTTAGTGTGAAGTAACACGGTGGGAGCTTTGCTGCGGGGTTCACCGGGGCGGGGTTACTTCACCTGGATGTGTGCATACATTGCGCACGGTTTAGATGCTGCAACCCAGGGTGCTGTGCGGTCCCGGCTCGATGCGCGTCGTATACCCACACCAGAATGCCCCCACGTGTAGGAGCGTGTGTGCATGGAATTAACTGACATAATTTGTACAAGCGTAATGGTTTGGTGAGGTGAGGGATGCTTTGCAGGTTTGAATTATTTGGGTGGATTGCCGGGAAAGTCACTCCCAGGCGTATCGCCCAAAGTGTATTGTCACGACTGTGTTACCGTGCCTGGACGGCAGAGCACGTCTCTGTGCTTCTGAGAAAAAGTCCGAAGTGGAACAACTTTTTTTTACTCCGTTCGCAAGGCATCTGGCATAATTCGAGTAGTGGATTTTGCTTGCACAACCAAGAAAAGCAGGCGAAGAAAGGAAATACAGACGACTCGGTTCGTCTCTCCCTACATGCCAGCATGTGTCCACTGCCTGCACGAATCCTGCGCAGTTGACAGGTCACGATACAGTTAAAAGAGGGTCTCCACGCACGAGAAGAGCAGAACAACTTCTGCGACGTGTAACCACGACGTACTCGCGTCCTGTGTACATACATATACACAAAAATGTGTGTACATACCCTCCAGGACACCGACGAATTTACCCAGCTTCATCCGCACATGCACGTAATCTGCGATGACACATACGTTCATGTATATATGCATATATGCATATATACATATAATTAAAAAGGGCGCCGAAGCTGCACCTATTAATCTGCACGTGCGTGTATCTCATGCTTGCGACTGCGTGGACGGCTCCGTGTAAAGGGCGCAGATCTTCCGACAGTGTGAATCGCGAAGAAGGAAACGACGGCAGTTGTCCCAGAGGTTAGGCAGTCATCTTTTTTTTGAAATTTGCCGGTTGTTCCGCCGTTTTCGTGCTACACATACACTTGTCACTCGTCAGCGCGAAACTGTATGCAGGAACTGTACGTACACGTGGGGATCTACATCAAAAGCGATGGACCTCATCTTGGCATGTGTGTGTCTGCACTCGAATGGCTCCTCCTGTGCAAGGCCACTGCACGTAAAACAGTGTCGCGCTAAGAAGCCTTCACTACCTGCATACTGGATGGGCTGTGGCGGTGCATCCTGCACGCAGAGAACTGAAACGCTCAAGCTGGTTAGTGATCCTCCGCACGACAGTGTATGGGTAGGTATGTGAATTGGTAAGAAAGCAACCCCGTGCGTGTAAACTGTCCAAGTCACATGTGTGTACGCGTATGTATCCGTACACGCGTAAGCAGAAGAAGGTGTTAACACTCTTGGGACGCACGTTGACTTACACAGTTGTGCGTACATATATATGTTATCGATTCTTTAAACGCGAGTACACATAGTGGTCTTCAATAACGCGTCGCTATACCTCTTCACACATATACGTGTGTGTACATGTGTACATATATTTACATGTATGCAGTTGTAAGTGCGTCCACAGCCGTGCAGCGTAACCGATTTAATGGTATACTTGCCACGTGGGCTCTGGCGGACGCGCTCCGGCAGCAGTTGGTTTCGTAGTCGGTTCACACGTGCACGCAAGACGGGTATTCATGTGGAGCGGCAAAAGAGGATGAAAGAATTAAGTCAGTCTCAAACAGAGTGTCCGTGTGAGCGTGCGTACACGTATGTGTACGCAAGTGTTCCACATTGCCAGCGGCCAAGAACGCGAAGCTTGGACCCACGCCGGGGACCCGGGTGTCAGCCGTACACGCCGATACGTAGAAGGACTACGATCGAGACATAACAGTTTCCTCAAGGTTTTGCGCAGTGTTTTGCTTGCGGTGTTTGCGCGGCTCAGCGAAGCTGTCGATGTGAACAGACGTATTTCGTATCCCTTCTTTCTTGGTCCGTTGCCTCTGTCGTTGGCGGTGCTGAGTTCACGAAGGCACAACACGCACGAACTAAGACGAGAAGGTTGACGTATATTCCTCAGCATCATGAACATCGTCATCCTAAGCGACGAGCTACACGACTCGTGATGTATAGTTTCAAAACAGGGACAAAAGTCGGGAATTCCCAGCACAGGTACTACACGCCAACGGGCGGTAAAGTCTGCCTGTGTACGAAGGGTCATTCGTTGGAGTAACTACAGTGTCCTCGGATCAATGCGCCCTAGGACGCTGCGTATCCCCACATGAATAAAGGCCGCACGTACACGTGAAGACAGACATGTTGTCTGCTGTAGTTTTTCCGCTGTAGAAAAGAAAGTGTATCATGTAAAAATCAATGTAGCGAAAAAGCCATACGCGACGGCTAATTACCAGGGTAGTGGACCCTTTTCCCACGTCCACACTAGAGTCCAGCATCTGTTAGCTAGTGCCGCGGTGCGACATGTTCACACATAAAAATATGTACATACATATATTTTAGCACCTTCGACTTAACGCCATTTGTTCACTCGCACAATAATACTGTAAATATGCGAACAGCGTCTGCTACGCTCAGCCGCAGTGAGGCTGTAAGATTCTAGACATGGGTAAAGCAAAACAAATAAGTCTTTCTTCCCCGGTATGGTAACCTTAACAGTGAAAGCCGATTTTATCCACACGATTGTAGCTTCACAAGGGAGCAATGGAAGACCTCCACAGTAATGCTTACGAGGAGCACAGGGCTTAACGGGCAGGACTAACCAGACACAGACGAGACGTTCACGGACGCCACACATATATATTTGTGTGAGTCCATGGTATAAAACAAGCGGAGGAAGTGCTCGCGGTTTGCTCAAATATGTGTGTGGCGCTGTCCTTTTAAAAGACACGCGGATATCTGGTCAAGTCTGCATCGCCAGCTTTACCACAGCGGGCACGCTGCAGGGCAAAGTACCTTCAAGCCCTTGGGTAGCAGTTGAGTTCACGACGTGTCGCCGGCCTCCAGGGGCATGGAACATGTGTGTGCATGGAGAGGTACAGAAGATAAATTTTTTCTAGCGCGTGGATTATCGGGCGAGTAATCATCATAAGCGCAGCAAACAGATTCGTAGAGTTCCAGTGTTCACTACTGTGGCGGTGTTTGCGTCCACCATGAGGTGTTGCTAGCGTCAGTCCGCGCCAGGGGCGAGCGCGTATAGACACAGATGCTCCTCTATTCACCTAACGTATATGGAAATATATACATATATATATATGTATATACATGCGCTAACGCAGTTCATAAAAATTGATTTGTACGGAGGATCTCTCTGAGAAACGGCGCGTAATTGCACTCGAGGCCATCTTTTGCAACATAAATCCTGCTTTAGTCATAGACGGTGCTAGTAGCGCGTACGTCCATACATGTGTAGCATAGACCTGTGCACTACATACATGCGGGAGTGACGGGATCTCGGTTGAAGTGACGTGTAACGGTATCTTGCCGAGTTTGTTTCTTGATCGCACAGGCGCGTGGTCCACGAAGATCTGGACGTGGGATGATGCGACATTGTCCATATATGTACTTTCGCGGTGCGGAGGCGTCCGCGTGTCACACTCCGTTGTTCCCCAGTGGTACCTACTTTGCCGTACTATGATAGAGTACACCTATCATGCTGGTGCATAGTATTAAAATTCACGCATATCTACAGATAAGGTGTACACATGGGTGGGTGGACACATACACGCGTCAGCTAAGACATAGCCCGTGTACATGCATATCCCATTCGCGTATATGGTTTTTGCTGCTGTGAAGCGGCTGGCCTCCTCTCGACGCAAGAGGGGATCTCGTCCGGCAATCGACCGCTTTTTATTAGCTGTTGTCAACTGTGATTGAAAGATCTATGCGAGCAAAACCGCTATCACCTGTTCTGCCGCAGTAAGACGGGTAAAAAGTCTTGATACGCGGGAGCGCCATTTTATCCGCGATTGTGGTGCCGCGCTACCTTCCTGTCACCATGCAAGCGCATGCTCCTTTTCTCTCAAGTGTTGGGGTTTTTTCGCCTTGTTCTTCCGGTCCGATCACTGGCTTGACGGGGACCGCAAGGGTGACAATTTTTGGGCGGCCGCGCGTCTTTCTGTCTCACTGTTTGCCGAGAACGAGCATACGTCTTCTCCCATGCATGATTCAGTATCAGCATTGCCTCGTGTTTCTTTTCTCCTGTCGTGTATGATTACCGCAGGAAGCTCTGGCTCACAGTTTTTTGTCTCAGCTTTGCCGGCTACGACGAGCGAAGACGAACGCTTTCCCCCTTTTTTCGCTTGCATCTCTCGCTGAGGTGTGTTCTTTGTTGAGACGCTGATTCCGTGGGGAATTGCGAAAGCACGCGCATGCTGCCCTTCATGCGTAGTTTTTTGAAGTTGGTACGGTCCACGGACTAACACGTCGCACAGGAAATTCTCGATCTACGTATATCCTGGCGTGTGAACTAAGTGCGGTGGTAAACTCCGTATACCCTTCCGCTGCAACTACACCAAGAACTATCTATGCGAATTTCGTACATTTTTTCTTACTCAGTGCATCTCTGCTGTTATACGCGGCTAGGGAGATTTACAATAACATGGTTGAGCAATCACTGTTATGCTTTTTTTTTTTAGCCTTTTAAGCTGCATCGTTTCGGTGTAGTTTCTGCACGACGAAATTCGTGCAGAACGACACCTTTTGTCCTGTTCCACACTCCTGACAGGCCTCCACGCCGGCCGATCTATTGCATGCCGAGTATACTCATGCTATTCTTCTGTGCTTTGCACTTTGATGATTCCCACCTTCCCGTTCTTCACTTCCGTTTGCCGTCGTTTTTACCCGTATCGCAGGCCCCCGCGGGTGTTGCTGCGCCCTTCTTCGTCGTCCGAGGAGAGTATAGTATATACTATACTATACTCTCCTCGCGCCGTTTCTTGTTTGTCGTGTGTTTGCCACCGTCCCTCTACCGTCCCTCCAACGGTTTGTACCACAAGCCTTTTGATGTCGCTTCGAGTGTTTGTCCTGGGCGCTTGCGCTCAGGCTTATTCTAGAAGATTTTGCAAAGGTTAAGGAGGAAATGCGTCAGTGGTAAGTAGTCGTCGTCTTTTCTCCGGAGGAGACCAGCTGCACTGGTTTCCCTCCGTTCTTGTTTTTAGGCTTTCTATTACTTCAGTTAGAAGTGCTCATATCCAGCGGGTTCTTACTTGAATGTGTAACAGTTGCAGAGTCGTCTTAACGGGCAGTACCTCAGTGTCCCACTTTTTGCCTACAGAAAAGGTTTCCCAGGCGTAGGATGGTGAAATGCGTCGACGATTAGCCGACACGGTCTGCCTTCTGGGGTGCCGTTTGAACGTTCGTTTTTACTGACATGAAATTTCACTCCGTCTGAGAGTCACGTTTTCTACTGTCGCGCACGACTGGGTCGTGTTCGGTTCCCCATACAAGAGCAAAGAAGCTTTCTTTCTGATGCTTCTCTGCTGCATGGACGCATATTCCTCCCAGCCGACTTTTTTGTGGGAAGACGCAATCAAGCGACGCCAGTTCGTTTCTTAATCGGCTGGCGAACTGCTGATGTAGCGGCGCGTTCTTCCTGCCGCGCTCTTTGTCGCTGCTGGCGCAGGAGAGCAGCGGTAAGAGCCATGTCGCCAGCAACATTGCCAACATTGCAGTTGCGTAGGAGCTGGTTCGAGAAGCGTCTTGAGAATGCGACGCCAGGAGTCAACGAGCTCTCGACTATCTTCCACAAGCGACGGTTTCTTGGTGCTTCTCCGGCTGGATCGACTCGTGCCGGCCGTTTTCTTTCTGCGTGAACGACTGGGACTCAGCTGCATCATCTCTTCCCGAGGTTGCGTCGTCACGTTTCCTCTCGAACTCCACAAGCCGGAATCAGACATGTAGGGTAACGCGTCGTCCTGCTTCATTCTGTTGTATCACCTCGTTTCTTGGGTGCCGTTGCTGTCTCCTGCCAGCAGACCGAGACGAGGCTCCTGCTTCTCGTACATGGCTCCGCCAGTTTGTTTCACCAACACCAGACGTCAATTACGACTGGCAACGAGCAGGGAGAAACACGTGACATTGCGACGTCCCCTCGTCCTTTCTTTCGTGATCGCTGGTGACACTTTGTTCGCTGCTAATGTTGCCGCTTCTGCATCTTCGGAGCGGACGTTGCCGTTGTCGTCTTGCGCCTGGAGTTGCGGTGCCGTGATGCTGCTGCGCATCCTCTGTCGCACTTCCGGCTCGCTGTAGCTGCTGGGACTGCAGGGGTTTTTTTTCTCTGGCTTTTCCTTCGGTGGCAGCACGTCGCTTGCTACGGGTTCTTCTCTCCTGTTGTTGCTGTGACGTTGTTACCATCGTAGGGCTGCTGCTGGCCGAGATAGCGTCCGCACCTGCCGCGTGTGTGGTGCTGTCGTGTTAGCATGCAGCGAGAATTTCTTCAGCTGTTTGCCTCTTCCCTCCTGCGCGTAGCTTGTGGGCAAAGATAGAGCGATGGAGGAAAGCAGTTCCTTCCTTCTGGGATGGGGTGTCCTGGGGGTCGTGACAGTAACAGCAGTGGCAGCAGGCGTACGCATGTGGCTGCATGAACGTCGACAGTCGAAGGAAAGTAGCATGTTTTTTCGCCAAGCGCAGGCTTCTCTGGAAACATACCCGGATGCACGTGCCCAAATTGAAGAATACGAAACAGCAAGAGAGGCTATTTTTGAAGAGTTGCTAGCGGAGGGGCGGGTGCAGGCAGGCGACGCGGACCTCGACCCTGAGGCGCCGCCGGAGAGCAGCTGGACGCGCTGTCATGTTTCGCGGCAGCAAAAGCAGACGCTGAAAGTCCTGCTGTTACGCCGTGCGGTGGCGAATGTGCCGCGATGGGTGCATATATCCCATGAGATGAATGCTAAGTATCGGCTGTACAGACACCAGCTGCTCTCGGAGCAGACCTGGCTGCATTTTTCTGAACTTCACAACGATTTACAGCAGGAACTCGACTTTTTGAAGCTTGAGGCAGAATGTCTGGAAGCTTCCTGGGGAGAACGAATTTTGAGGGACGCAGTGGTCCTTTATCGTATGCAGCAGCAGAAGGAGCTGCAGCAGCGCCAGCAAGAACTTGAAGCCAAGCAGTCTGCGATGCAGCAGCGCCAGAAGCAGTTGCTGGAGAAGCAGCAACAAGAGGCGCTGGCGAGGAAAGCAGAGAAACAGGCAGAGCGTCTAATGAAGGCAGAGGCTGCGTCAGAAAACGCGCGGAAGAAGAAGGGCGCGAAGAGTCGAACGGAGGGCGACAAACAGCCTGCCAGCTGTACGAAATAAAGCCTCTCGTGGGGTGGCCCGAAGGAGAGCGCTCACGCATCGTACTATTAACACAGAGTGCTGAAAGTTGCGAAAAGGATGTAAAAAGCCGAACGTCTCGTGAATTTCCCCTCGCAGCGTCGTTTCTCCACGCCTGTACCCGTAGACGTCGTGTACCCATATGTATTCCTCTACGCGTCAGCGTGCGTACTATAGTTTTGTTGATGTAAATAAGCCAGAAAAACTCGTGGTACGTAGGGAGATCAATAACGGCAGGATGCAGATGCATGCGTGGACGTACAGTGGCATGCAAGCGTCTGGTGGAGTGCCCAAGACGGTCGTGTGGAGGTCTGTGCAGTCTGACCCACAAGCGCCGTACGTCAGCGCTCGTGGACAGTTGTCAGAGAGCACCCAGATGCAGCACTTTTGCGTTTTCTCTGGCTTTCCTTTTGTGTGTGTGTGTGTGTGCGTGTACGTGTATGCGTGTCTGTGTTGTTCCTCTCTACGTAGAGTATACGTGTTTATAGATGTTTGTGTCTCTGCGTAGGGTAGTCGTGTACTTCGTGGTACAACATGAGGAGCTGCGGAAACACTGTCGAAGGAGAAATGCTTTTTTTTCAATTTTTAGGTCTTGGTGTTTAGTAAAACGTTGGACAGGAAAGCCTTGTGTGCGCGCCCATGCATACGAGCTGAAGGTGACTCGTCGGGCAACGGCTGTGTGGCGTCGTGGACTGTCAACGGAAAGACAGTCAAGCCGGGCGACAAGGCATATATGCCTATATATATTTGTATATACGTACAGGCATATAGATATGTGTCTACCTATATGTGAATGTTTGTATGTACGGTTACAAGCAACTTATAAAAGAGGGAAGAGAAGAGTGATTGTATTACCTATATAGGTATACACATGTGCGTAGACACTCCGACTGGCGACACGTATACATATATATATATATATATATACGAACGTGGTCGCACTTCTTGAGCCGACTCCTGAAAGGTGGAGGAGGGTAAAGAACGGTTTTTTTTTCTTCATTCGTATGTCGTTACATTTTACGCGGCTGACCCGTCTTTCTTTTTAAAAATGGACTACCCATGTCCGCAATCTTGACCGATTAAGCAATAAGGGATAATGCATTTTCGCCGTGTGTTTGGGTGTCGCGTAGCTCTCGTGTTTGAAGTTGTGGTGGTTCATTTTTTTTTTTCAGAGGAAACGGGCAAAGCGCGTGCCTCTCGTACGTAGTATCCGCGTGCTTTTTCTGCCGAGACACACCTTCGACCTCCCCGTTGTCTACCCACTGTTTGGTAGACGACACGTGAATACCAGCAGCTTTGCGCAGGTTCTCCACACCAGTTTCTTAACAATCGCATTCTCGTCAATTCTGGAAGATTGACGACCATTTTTTTCCTTCCTGTGTGGCGCTTCCACAGAAAATAACAGAGGGACAAATCTACGCAGGATGACGCGTGTGTGTGTGTCGTACGTGTGTGTCCCACCCGCCACGTATAATATGTGGGTATATCCACACTCGCGTGCGTAACCATGCTGTGATGACGGTCATTCGACGGACAACACGGGCTGTTGAACGTATGTAGGTATCTGCGTGCAATCGTTCGCAGGTGAGTACATGATAAGATTGTACAACTGTAGTAGCTGCCTGCGTACATGTCTGCAGAGGCATGCATACACACGCGGACCTGCATTTGCACAAAGTGTATGCACCTATATATAGACATATATATATATATAGACATATGTATTCGTATATGAAGAACACAGACGTTTTCATATACAGAATGATATTCGTGTATGTGAACGTGTGTGCCCGTATGTACTTACACGCACATATGTGTGTGCGTCTACGAAGGTGTATCCCTGCGAAGTTACACATACGTACATCTGAAGGGTACGTAAGTGCACATGTACACACACGTAAGAACGGTTACGAGTACTTGTGCGTGTGTGTATGCATGTACCAATCCTTCTGTATGTTCTTGTTTGTATTTAAAATAGAGTCAAGGACAAAGCCTGGAATAGAGTCAAACGTATCGCACACAAGTGTACAGGTCTACGCGTACTGACAAATCTGTACGGATAGCTGCGCTTCTAAGTATCTCCAGTGGTAAGGGTATCATAGATGGGCTGTGGCAGGAATGCAGCGGTCGTTTTTTGTACATTTACGTGTTCTGCAGATGCCAAGTAGTGTAGCCGTTTTCTCCACAAGGACTGGGGAGCACAAGGAGAATTACGTTTCGTACCACATCAAGTTACACATTAGCACTCACAACTGCATGTGAAAATGATGACCGCGTCTACCGTTCAACCGTGGACTGACGTGGCCGGTACCTACAGTAGAATACGTGCGATTAGAGACGATTTCGTATAAGCTACGTCAGAGCAAGCGAAAATTTGACATCCTGGTGGCACCATGAAGTCAGTGCGGCACGCCCGAGCCTGCAGCACTGAACGCGCCTTTAGCAGCCTCGCGGGACGCAACCGCGAGCGAAGGCCCTCGAAGAATCTTTTTCAGTTGACGAGGCGTGCGTACGAAGCCAAGTCGCGGCTGCTGACAGTACAAAAGTTTTTTTGACAGAGGTTTAGCGTTTGTATTCTGCCCCCACATACAAATGGCGCGCATCTGTTGAGTCTGCTTCTTCAGAGTGACGTCGTAGTTCGAGAATGAAAACTTACAGACGGGTGATACGCGGATTCTTGAGAAGGCTTTCTCCCCTAAGTCAGGTCGATGCGCACACGCAAAGAGCTCTTCTTCCGAACGCGCGTTATTGGCCCAGTGGCGGTCGCGCGCAGCTTGCTTTGTACCACTCATGGCCGCACTGCTGCAGGGATAGTAGCGTACACCAACAGAATTATACTGGTGTCCTGCACAGACGGATGCATACACTGAGTGCTGCAGCAGTAACCCCAGCAGAAGATCAGTTTCGTCGGGGTGCATTACGCGATGATGAAGGGCCCGACTGCGTCTGTGAGTTCCGCACCAGTGCGTGCACGCTTCCCTTCAGTAATAAATCCACGCGTACGCGCACTGATAAATCCATGGCGCCATACAGGATTAACGTTTCCACGACGGTACTAAGGGTTATATACATTACAGTAAGAACTGTTACTTCCGGCTTCGTAGTGATAAATCCGTGTGATACCGCAGTTATGCCCGCCAGCGCAGCTGCAGAGCACTCACGTGTCTCGCTGCGGTTATTCGCCCCTTTTCCTCTGCAAGCTGAATCAGTGACACTCTCTAGTACGGCTCGCGTGCAATTAACCAACAAGCGGCAGCAGCCGGCGACCATTAATTGAAAAAAGCAAATCACACCTGCGGGTTTCAACGTGTTAAGGCTTTGTACAGTATAAAGGCTACTTGTTGAAAGGCGCTTCTGTGACATAGTACCGACTCCGGCATGATACCAAAAACTCGTGGCACCCTGGAACTCTCTGAGTGCCTAAAAAGGTGCACGGATGTCTGTTTAGCATGCCTTTCTGCATCTCAATGCCGGAAGCAGCTTAGATACGCTCTCCGTCGGCGAGGCCAAAATTTTACAACGCGAGTCTGACAAAGGCGAGTAACGTCCACAGTGCCTTCGTCTTCGGCTGTTTTTCACAAAGACGAGAAAAGACGCCGGCGCTCTTGACTGCGTGCAAATATCCGTTACGTGGGAAGGAATTCTGGCATATTTCTACGTATAGGTACTTCTACAGCAAGGCGGAGGATGTGTCAAGAGCTAAAGTGGACGGCTGTGTGCGGATAAGTTGGGGGAGTCGTGATTACTACTGTCGCTAAGAATGGATATTAAGTACTCGAATTACTATTGACGCCGACTAAAGCCTTCAAAAAGAATTAATTTGAATGAACCTCTTTCGATTTCGGTGTCCCTGGCACTTGCATTGGTGGGGAGGGTTACGTACGTAGTGATTTCATCTAAGTGGGATCGCGTATCATAGTTAAAATCCGGCAGGAAGTACGAAAGTCTTTCCCCTGATGGGAACTCGGACATAGGGTAGAAAAACTGTCATTAGCAACGGGGCCGTATGACTGCTACACTGTGAATATTACTGGTGATGAGGGAGCAAGGTAACCGACTGCTTCAGTCTATCAAGTATAGTTTTCCCTCTCTGATCGTAGTGGAATCGTATGCTTTGCACTTGACTGGGTCCCCGGATCACAATCGACAGCACGTTAAAAACCCCGCTACACGGGAAGTGCTACGGTTTGACAGGATACTCACTTCTGATGATACTGACACGTATTTATACGTATATATACACAGACGGGAGTACATATTACGTAGTAGATGATGCAAGAACGCATCGTGCGGAACAGAAAACAGCGTAAGTGGGACGCCTACACGCGTCTTTACAGCGGGACAAAAACGCCGTGGTGCTACAGAGAAAGGTGAATACGGAAACTGATCCTTTCAGCAACAGGTGCGGTGTCTATACGGGCCAGCATACGTTCTACTTTCAGCATAGGACGTGGACGCTACAGAGAAAGCTCTGCAGACGTGTTTATTCCCTGAGCTGCGGAGAAATAGATTTACTCTGTATGGACAGCGGCTAATGCAGAATACCGAGACGTGATTTTGACAGTGCTGCTGTGCAGTGTACGTACAGCGCAGAAGTGACCTCTTTTTTGACAAGCAAAACGGACAAAGAAGCCAAAATTCGTCGCAAGACGACCAAGTCACACAGCGTCCACCAAATCTTGCAGAAAAAAATAATTCACACCTCTCTCGGGTGTGCTTCCACCGCAGCTTCTCTGTGAAAATGCCCTTTCAGCCACAGCGGGCAGCAAAGTGCGCAGAGCATCTCTGCGAGGTGTACAGACGGGCACCACGACGTCGCTGTGTTAACTTTCTTACTGACACAAAGACGACAGAATACACGTCAACACATGGCGGATTCATCTGCTTCTGTGCTGCTCAACGCGTCCACTTCCACCTCATACGCGCCACCCAGGAATGAGTCTCCTGCACCAACGAAACAGCAACACACGTACAGGTGGAAACGCCTCCTGGTTGACGTAGGCCCGCACACAACCACAATGCTATACATTTGCTTACAAACGTACATCTATATACATATATGTATATAAAGAGACAGAGACAAAGAGAGATATACACACATATACATATATAGTCATATAGACGCGTGTACACACCTACATATATAGAATGTGTTCTCGTCGAACCACCCTTGCGCGCGCAATCGCAGGTGAACAGTTGTACACCCGTTGCGGATTTGTACACATATACACAAATAGGCACGAGCTTGTATGTACTATATATACATATAAGACAAGCACATATGTAAACTCGCACACATCTACGTATTCCCAGGATCAACTACATACGTAGCTGTCCATATCATACAGTGTCGTCCGCAAGGGGAACATATCTCCGCAGCTTCCACGTAACCGCGCACCTGCCTACGGAACGTGAAAGATGCTTGTGCGTCTGCAGAAAGGCATGTATACACTTTTAATTGCCCGTAGAAAGTCCAGTGCCCGCCCTCCACTCTTTTTCAGTGTGCTGCGTATAACTATATTGTACGTGCACGTATCTACGTCCACGCATACACCTATATATATATATATACATATATATAAGCAGGTACACACTTACGTATACATAGATTGTCTAGTACGGCTACGCACGTCGGTGTCTCCATATACATATACATACACACTTATGTATATATATATATATAGTTTGCACATATGCCTACGTTCATGCACATATATATATATATATATTGTACGGGACAAAATACGCACGCATATATATACGCATTTATATCAGTCCCCCCTACTGCCTACCAACAACGACATTTGCGAGACTTGCAGGGGCGGGTAGGGGACTGACAATGGGCAAAAATACCTCTCCCCATCTGGTGCTGTTCAAACTCCAGCTGCAGCAACAGAGCAGCCGCAGCAACAGCACCGTCCCGGCAGGAGCAGAGGCAGCGCGCCGCAGGCCCAGTGGCCCAGCAGCAGGAGAGGCTCACATCAGCAGCCAGAGGAAAGCAGCAACAGCAAAGGACCGCCAGAAAAGCAGCGTAGCGTACTCCTGGCACCAGCAATGCAAACGCGCGGAGGGCAGAACGAGAAGGAGCTCCAAGAAACAGCAACAGCAGCAGCAGTAGCAGGTGCAGCAGACGCAGCAGGAGCAGCAGCAGCAGCAGAAGTGTCGCCAGCAGCCCACTGGGTAGCAGTAGCCTTAGCAGTAGCCCCAGCAGCGACAGCAACTGCGTAAGCTGCAGATGTATGAGCCGCAGCAGCAGCAGCACATACGCAGCCCATGCAGCATCTCAGTTCTACGGCCTGCTGCTACACAAGTATGTCTACCCGCATGTGTATGCCTATATATCTACCTGTCTTTTTACGAATTTATAAGCAGATAGTTGTGGCTCTCTATTCTCAGCGTTATTCTGCTAAATCAGTGTTCTTCCAACACATATACATGCGTGCGCAGCTACACACATCTATGGGCACATCACTATATATATATATATATATATTGTTTTGTTGAAATATATATATATATGTATATATCTATATGTATACACAAATGTCTGCCTATTTTCTCGTCCGTTTGGTGGTGTACGCACATAAAATAGATGGGTATATATATGTATCCCGTCTACATGTCTTGCGCGTACAACCTCCGTCAGCTTTTACTCAGAATGCGTCTGGCAGCAGTGTCTCTCGGCAGTGTGTCGCCAGGAGAGAAGGACGCGAGCAAGAAGCAGCAGCAGCGGCGGCTGCGGCAGAAAAGGGCAGAACAAGACGGCCGTCCCGCAGCAGCTCTCTCGCCCTTGCTGCGTTCGAGGCTCTTCCCCGGCACCGCCACCAACAGCCCGTGAAGCCTGCGTCCGTCCGCAGGCTGCTGCTACCATCTGTGCGGTGCGTGTACACACTCCTCGACGTACGAACCTCCTCCCACACACTTCTTCCCCACGGATCAGCACATCTACGTGCGCATTCACACAGGAGACGTATTCCCGTATCTCCTTACTTTTTTCCCTTTTTTCCTTTCTCTCTCTACGTGTGTGCGTATGGTGTTTCTGTACGCACCTCTTGGTCCTCCATAAGTAGGCATACCTCCTCCTATGAAGTACTCAATTCCTTCTACCTGGTCGCGTTGTCAACAGCTATACCCCGCGTGCAAATATTCAGAGCTACGTGCAACCCTTTCCATCCCTTTCTCGAGGAAACACACATACCCACATACATCTCTGCATACATTTATTCTCATATATCCATATACATACACACCTAAGGATTAGAATACATATACATATATATTTATACGCATGCATATCTCTGTATACGTGTGTAGACAGATTGGTCTTCACGGAGGGTGGTTCACGTGTGCGTGTTGCGGCTTTCGATTACCTCTTACGAATTTCAACAGGTCGAGAGGTATGGTTATCTGTAAAAGAGAGAAGTGTAAGTAATTCATATGCGCCACCATTGTATCGCAGCTCCTCCTCATCTACTTCTGCTAGCGGGGATCCCCAGTCTCTGCTATCGATCTGCAGCCATCTCACACACATACACACGTACATACCCAGCCAGTGTCGTGCAGTCTGCTTCTCCCATATACGTACACACATCTGTCCGCCCTACGATAGACGTACACACACGTAGGGAGATGCTTGGACCTCGTCGACGGTAGGCAGGTAGTAGTAGTAGGACGCACAGTGTCCTCCTTTCGAGAAGGATTCATCGCTTTATCTGCATATATACATGTATATACATACACACACGAGTGTATATAAGAAGGTGCAGATGTCAGCGGCTGTGCAGACAGACATTTTCCCCTTCACAGCGCACTGCTACAAATATATATATGTATATCTGTCTGTCCTGCGATAGATACACACGTATATATACGTATATATAGGGACATGCTTGGACGTCGCAGACGATAGGTAGGTAGTACGACACACAGTGATCCTTCGAGAAGGATATATCTGTTTACCTACATATATCCATATATATATGAGTGTATATAAGAAGGCGCAGGTGTCAGGTATATAGAAGTGCTCCTCTTCACAGCGCACCGCCACATATACATGCGTGTATAGGTTTTTCTAGACACATGGACTTGTTGGCAATTGCCTCGCCCATTTGATCTATAGTTGTAAACCACCGCACAGCTTCCACTCTGTGTCTACTTGTCTCTCGACGCATCTTCTTCCCCATCCTTGCCGCCCTGAATATCTCCGCGCGCACGCGCGTGTCTACTTGTTCGTTCTGTTGTTCTACACCATGCCTCGAAATGGTCTGCGGCATCTAGACATGTGTATATATATATATATATATATACATATATAAATTTCTGTGTAGGTTCTCTCCATGCTACACGTGTTCTTGTACGATTGCTGCTGTCTCTACATCTATTTCTTCCGGTCTTCCTCCCTCCGTGTGAAGGTGTCCACGACCATATACGTGTGTGTGTCGGCTCTAGTGTAGTCTTCGCTTTCTGCCTGTCTACGTATGTACCCAAAAATGTCGGCATGCCATTCCTCTTCGTCAGCGGTGCTGCTGCACACCGGTGCTCACGTTTGCGCCTGTATGCGTCTTCTACGAATACACATAAATAAATACCCACCTAGAGCTACATATATACATATATATATATATATATATGCACATCCCTATATACATATATATACATACATGTATATATATGCATATATACGTGCACTCAGATATATATGGGGAGGCGCACAGGAACACCGCTGCTTCTACTAGATACTTGGGAAGTCGTCCACGCAGGGGCACTATACATGTGTACACATACATATATATATATATATATATAAGCGCACTCAGATATATCCGAAAGAGCGCAGTAACACCGCTGTATCTACTAGAAGCTTGAAAAGTGGTCCGCGCAGGGGCAGACGTCAGAGAGCTGCGAGGGAGGAATAGACGTTCTGTACTTGCCACAGGTGAATCCAGCAGGAATGGGCCTCCTATTCGCCGATATATCGATGGAGGGCTACAAAGAGAAAAAAGGATACATCGCCTGGCTGACATCACAAGCGTGACTACGACGGGTAGATCGGCTGTCGACACTCTATAGTACGCATGTGTCTGTGGCTGTCGATAAATAAGCGCCGCCGTCTCTGGACAGATATCTCCTCTTCTAGAGATACGTTCGTACGTAAGTACGTACAGATAGACACATATGTGTGGATGGGCAGATGCGCATCTCTCTGTCAACATACTTGCGTGCGTCACCTTGCGTAGGGCCACACGTGACGACAGACGCCCCGATATACGTATACATATGTAGACAAACGCGCACAAATATATATGTGAATGCGGGGGAGGAGAGGAGACACAAAAAGGGAGTAAAGCGAAGGGGAAGCGCGTGAATAAGGAAGTGAAAAACGCCAGAGAAGAAGAGAAGCAGAAGCGAAACGACGAGGGAGAGATGCGGCGGAAGGGACGGGATGAGCGGGACAAGACGAGCAGCAGAGAGACGAAGGAGACGGCCACAAGAGACTTGCAGGGACGAAAAGGAGATAAAGAGGCAAAGCCGAAAAGAGGGGAAAGGCGTCTACAGGTCCACAGGAGCGCCGCCAGCAGAAAGAAGCATGCTGACCGTGGAAGAGAAGAGTAGAAACAATGCAGCTAGAAGAAATGCGAGAGAAGAAGGTTCCCCTCCCTTGACACAGGGAGGAAACACAAGGCAGAGAAGCATTTCTGTCAAAGAACGTAAGCGCGAAGAAAGGACGTGCTGCTACCGTAACAGTCACGGGGAGCTCCAGGAATTCCAAGGGCGTGTCGGTGGTGTACGTCGGGAACTGCCGCACCACGAGCCCCGCCTCCGAGTGCGTCTGCGGCATCCGCGGGAGAAGCAGCAGCACAGCAGCGGGAGAAAACACGTCGCCGTCCGCAGGAGAAGCCCACGGACTCACACGGACACACACATGTCTTGCAGCAGCAGCAGCTCCCCAGTCAGCAGCAGTCCACCCACCTCCACGTCACCACCAGCAGTAGCAGCAGCCACAACACATCCAACAGCAACAGCAGCAGCAGCAGCAGCCACAACACACCCAACAGCACCAGCAGCAGCGCCACCAGCAGCGCCACAACACAGCCAACAGCAACAGCAGCACCCTCCCCTCCGCCCCCCAAGTGTGCGTCCCGCCGCACATAAACAGATTCAGCACCTGCCGCAGCAGCAGCGAATCAAACAGATACATATCCCGCAACAGCAATACAGCGGGGACGGATGCTTGGTCAGGAGCCCTAACCGCGGAGGAGACGCAAAGAAACTCATCTGCAGCGAGAAACAGCTACGGCAGCAGCAGAACAGGCAGAGAGTCGTCAGCGCAGCCGCAGCAGCAGGACTCCACACAGAGTTCCCAGCGCAGCAGCAATAGGAGGAGGCCCGCAGGGAGTCACCAGAGCAACAGGAGGAGGTCCGCAGGGAGTCATCAGCGCAGCAGCAGCAGCCGTGCAGGAGCCTTCCGACCAAAGTGGACGCGCTGCTGCGTTCCCTCGTTCGCCCCACACGGTCTCACACTCCACCACGTCTACAAGAATACACCCGGCTTTCTGCGTCTGCAAATACATAGCTCTGTACATGTGCCCTTGCGGCACGCCTCAACCTCTTTTAACTTATCACACAGAAGCAGCGGTACATTATCAGCCCACCACGAGAGCCCCAGCTGGGCACGTGCATGCGCTGCTGCTCAGTCCCTCCTGTGTGGAGCGTCAGTGGACAACGACGAAAATGACTCCGTCCCCCGGGCCAAGGGCGGCCGTCGTCCACGGACGTACATATACACCCACGCGTTCCCCTATACAAGAGAAACGACCTCTCCACAAGCCACCACCCCACACAAAAGAGACACACACCACCGTGTTCCCCTACACAAGAGAAACGACCTTCCCACGGGTCATCATCGACACAAAAGAAAGGTCTTTCGAGAGACGAAGAGTCAAGAAGTGGCCGAATTGCACAGCAGTTCCTCCGTCCTGCATCAGCCTGCTGACGTCTTCCACAGGTGACTCCGGCAGACGGTCGACCTTTCCGCCTCGCACATGTATAGCATACCTGCATGTGCGTGTGTTGTACGAAGATGTGAACCTGTCAATATACATAAATTTACGTAGATAATCAAACGTGTTCAATAAGGTGTGTGTACGTCATCCACATGCAAATATATATATATACATATACGTATGTATGTACGCCTATATTCTGGTTAAGTCCGTACGTCTCTGCTGTGAGCATATACGTGTACGAGACAGCCACGCATGAATACAGGTAGGTCGTCTATCAATAACTAGACGTATCCACATGCAGTCCATCTCTCTACTTGTATGTATACGTCTACACACATATTTTGCTCAGCATCGTACGTCTCTGGTGGGGGCGCATATACATCCATCTTCTGCGCAGCTACTACATGTGTCTCTCGTGTATGAGACAGTCACGCCTGAATACAGGTACTTCGTCCATCAATGAATAGATGTTCGTACACCACTCGTGTAGCGACCGGTGAGCAATCGAATAGAATCCCAGCGACGGCGACCGAAGCGCAGACAGCAGAGCGTCTTCCTGGGCCATCACAGGGAGAGACGCGGACGAGCTCACCAGCAGGAAGAGAGAAAGTTTCGGGTTAAAAAAGGCATGGTGGGTAACGTTGATCACCCGGAAGGAAATACGCACGGCTCGTCGCGGCAGCTCCTCCGTGTCTCTCGCGTTCCTTCGGCAAGAACTGTGAAGCAGCAGCTCCCCGGGAAGCCTCGCGTCGCCCGCTGCCGCGTGGCACTGACAAGGGCCTGCCCCTGCAGCTGCTCCTGCTGCTGCTGCTGCTGCTGACAACGCAGCTCCTCCTCCGGCAGCTGTCGCGCCGCCGTCGAGGCCCTCTTCTTCTCCTCTTCTCGGTCTCGCTTCGGCTTCCTGGTCGAGTCCTGCGGCGCCGCGCCGCACACACAGAGAGACAGACGCGTCCTCACTTCGCAGCGCAGCAGTCCCGATACGAAAAGAGAGAGCAGCAGCAGCAAGAAGAAGAGCAGGCCGACGGGGGCAGGAGGGGCTCAAACAGGAGTCACGGAAGGGAAGAGGAAAAGGAAGGGCCTCAGGTGAGCCGCCTCAGGTGAGCCGCTTCAGCAGAGAGGGACACGGGGAGACGCGGCGGAGGCAGAGGAAGCTGCGGAGCAAATCGGCCAGGAAGACGTGAAGTTACGAAGAGAGGGCGAAGACCAGATCTCTATACAGACAGCGGGGAACCCTCCACACGTCTATGCGAGAAAGTCATCAAGGAAACACACACAAAGACGGCACACGTCTATCGCCATACCGAAGGAAAACACTTGTGCAGATAGTTGACCACACAGACACGTCTACATAATCTGGCAGCACACGTGTATACACGCGAAGAACAAAATGTATACATACATATATATGTACATATTGAAGTACACGTAGGGGTACATGGGTGAAATCCTCATATGCGAAGGTGCACATACACACACATACAGGTGTTTATACATGTACGTATATGTCCTTCTATGAAGGTGTCTATATACATATATATATATATATATACGTATTTGTACCTGTATGTATACGTATAAAGACGTATACACAGGTTGCTCTATGAAGGTGCCTATACACATGTATACGTGTGTATTTATAAGGATTTGTTCCTGTGGATATATATATATATATATGAAGATGTATACATCTATCTATCTACATGTGTGGAGTACGTGGAAGCAGACGCAGAAATTTCCACCGAAAAGAACCCCCACACAGAGGCGCCCTCATGTCAAGCCCTGCGTCCAAACACCTACGCATACACATATATATATATATATGATATACACTTGGCTACATGGACATGTATACGAGATACGTAGATATACAGATAATGGTGTACGTATGTGTAGAGACTCAGCAGTCAGCGGAATTCGATGGGGATAACGCGTCCAAATATTCACACAGAAAGACGGGAATCCACGTGAACGTCTAAAAAAAAAGGAGGAGACCGAAGAGGCCCACACACGTGAGTGAAGTCCCAAGGAAGACCTGCTGCATGCACCGGGCGCAGCGTCTCTGCCCGCTTCACGGAGATACAAAGTCGCGTATATTCCTCCCATTCCCCAACACTTGTCCACCAATTTTATCCAGATTTACGCATTCAAAAAGTCCACTTCCGTCCACGTCTATACACACATATACATACATGTACGGACATACATATACACACACACACATATATATATGTACGTACATGCATACACACTCACATACGTACACATATGTATGTATATATATGTGTGTGTGTACACACAGGTTCACGCCCTGCTGACGGAGGAGTGTTTTGCACTCCCTACAAGAAAATACATGCAGGTATATGTACATATATATATGTTGTCCGTGTGCCGCTGACAAACTGCCTTTGCAATATACAGGCACGTGTATATATATAAATATTTCCCTTGAGATAACGCTAGCATCCACGTATATCTATGTATGTGTAGAGCGAGGGACAGATATACAAAGAAACCTGCTAATATGCAGACCTCTACGTACATATGTATATATATATATGGTGATAGCGTGGTAAAGTACAGCGTATCCGTATATACATATACGTATGCATGTACCCGAATACTACTATGACAGAAGCGCTCATATATACATGCCCCTCTACCGACGCCATACACACGCGTGCAGATACACATATACACATCCATATACGTAAACACATATATATATACATATATATATACCCGCCCACGTAGATCATATACAAGCGTATATGTATATATATATATATATATAATTCTATAAGCTTCTCACTCTGGCGACCAGACGTAAAGAGGAATGTCTCACCTCTTACAAATTATTGGTTGTTCTTCATAAAGACAGACAGGAGTCATAGCGGGTATATACGCAGCTCACCTGCTGCTGGGGGGTCCTGGTCTGCGGTCCCAGCGCCTGTGTGCGCTGCTGCTGCTGCCGCAGCACGCCCCGGCGCTGCGTTGGCTGCTGCTGCTGCTGTTGCTGCTGCTTCTTTTTCTGCCCGGTGGACGCAGCGATAGGGAGAGGTCGTCTCGGCTGCTGCAGCAAATTGCAGAAGGGGCTGCTGCAGTTGCCCAGCATCGGACGCTGCCACGGCAGAAGGCAGCAGGGCAGCAGCTGCGGGCGACCTGCGGTGCAGCAGGGAGAAGGAGCAGCTGTCTTCTTCTGCCGTTGTCTCAATCTTCCGAGTGCTGCCTGCGCCGCCCGCTCCATCTACGCTGCTGCTGGTGTTCCTCGTGCTGCCTGCCTTGCTGCTGCAAATGTTGCCGTTTTTCTCCGCTTTGCTGCCGCTGGTACTTCCTCTGCTGCTGCTGGTATACCAGACAGGAGCAGTCGTCTGCCCCGCCGAATCAGAACCGCTGTCGCCGTGCCACTTTTCCTCCTGGCGCACCCGCTGCTGCTCTGAATGGTGTTGCTGCCACTGCTGCTCCTGCTGCTGTCTGTCCTGTCCTCGTTCCTGCTGCTGTCGGCCGTCACGCTGCCGCTGCTGCAGCACACGCTGCTGCTGCTGCAGTCCTTTTGCCTGGTACAGAGTACAGGCCGGCTCCCAGTACTGCTGCCGGCTCCTCGGCTGCGATTCTCTCGGCGACCACACGACGGAAGACGTGTTGCTGCACCAGCAGTTGCTGCTGCTGCATCCTGTTGCTGTTGAAGGAAGGCCTGCTGCACCTCTCCTCCATACCTCCTCGCCCCTGCCCGTTGCGCTGAGCGCAGCAGAAGCAGCAGCAGCAGCACCGACAGGAAGAACCGTCAGTCGCACACGAGAAAAAGGTAGAGCAGCAGCAGTAGCAGCAAAGCAACAGCAGCAGCCGCCGAAAAAAAGTAGTAGCAGCAGCAGCCGCAGCAATCTCCCAGAGGACCCATAAAAAGGTGAACCTGAAGGAAGGACGGGAAGCAGCACCACAGGGAGAAGACGCAGCAGCAGCAGCAGCAGTAGCGCAGGAAGGAGATGCAGCAGCAGCACAGGGAGATACGGCAGCAGCACAGGAAGGAGATGCAGCTGCGGCAGCAGGAGAAGAAAGAGCGGCCGCTGTGTGATCAGAAGGAGCAGCTGCAGCGGGCAAGAGAAGAGAACTCAACAGGAGCCGCCCCACAGCACGGAGAAGAAGTGAACAAATAGCTGCGTGGCGTACACGTGAGAAACGGCGGTACTCATGCTGGCGAACATGTGCTGCACCACCTCATTCACCAGGAGTCGTGCGGGTAAACAGACAGAAGGGCCCACCGAGCCTAAAACAGATGAAGTGACAAAAAAGAATCTGCCTGGGGACGTGGCAAAGAGATAAAGCTACACACACACATATAGACATACATATATATATACATACATACATACGCAAATGCGTGTCTATATATATATATAAATGTATACGTAGGGATCTACGGACAATCCTACTATGGATGCTCATACGTATACACGTGTACGGACGTGTATTCGTCCAAATACGTGTGTATGAACATATACATATATATGTATGTATACAAATATATATATATATATGCATGTATATATACGTTTACATATGCATGTATGTATGTATGTGTACACGCGTAGAGACAGAGCAGGAGCGACGCAGCAGGCAATGTGTAGGAGGAGAATGAGGAGGAGGAGGAGAGCAGCAGCAGGGCAGAGTCCAGCAGGCAGGGGAGACTGCAGCTCCACAGACAGCAGCAGTGGTGGCGGTGGCAGTTGTTGAAGCCGCAGGTCCCCCGCCGCAGGAGGGGCTTCACCAGCTGCAGCAGCGCGCAGACGCGGCAGTGCGGCAGGAAGGCGGCAGCAGCTTTCAGCAGCACCTGCATGAAAAAGCAGAAAGACTTCCCTCTGTGCATGCGTGCGCTTCTAGTTTAGACGCACGAGGTACCGGAGGAATATTTTTTAATGGCGCTGCTCTACCGGGTGTGGTAAAACTGACATAAAAAGCGGAGCATGCGACATGTGACACAGCAGAGTTCCCTCCTGCTTCTGCTATAACAACACGTTCTGATGCTGCTGTTCTCTTGGTGCTGCTGTCCTCTTGCTGCTGCTGTTCTGCTGCTGCTGTTCTCTTGCTGCTGCTGTTCTCTTGCTGCTGCTGTTCTCCTGCTGCTATTCTGCTGCCGCTATTCTGCTGCCGCTGCTGTTCTGCTGCTGCTGCTGTCCCGCTGCGGCGGCTCCTGCTGCTTCTGCTGCTGCTCTGCATGCGGTACCTGGCGGGAATGAAGCGTCCTGTGAGGCAGCTTGAGAAGGCCAGCGCCCACTTGCGTTTGGACGCAGCAGAGAACTTCTGAAACACCACGCCGAGGACGAGGGAATTCAACAGAACTCCCGAGACAACCGTAGGCGTCACGAAAATGCTGCTTTCTCTGCAAGACGGATATCTGCAGCAGGAGAACGCACCAGTCCCCCACACATACGTACGCATCTACCTATACACTTCTATACACATACATATAAATATATATGTACATTGTGAAGCATATTCAGCATGTACACATGCTTCTACAGAGCAGCATATATACCTCCATACACATATATATAGTATACGTATGCCTACAACACCTGAATTTCTACGTCTACGTGGGTGTCTCCCTCTATATATATACATATATCTATTTATATACGTGTGCATGGATAAGAAAGGGGGACACATGCTTCTGCAGCGAAAAATGCTTGTCCATATATATATATATAGTAGACATGCGTTTGCAGTACATGGTCTTCACGGGTACGTGGGCGTATATATGTATATATATATATATGTGTGTATATTTCTATACGTCGATACATATGTACGTAGGTAGATACACAGATACAAATATGTCCCGCAAACAGATCGTCAGAGAGGAGAGTCGCGGACGAGCAGCAAAGGGAGTATCCCTTCTCTGCATGCGCCGGCAACGAGGACGAGAATTGCCAGCAGCACCTAGGTGTGTTTGTCTGTATATAAAAGCATGCGCATGCATAAACTTTTCCCTCGCCATCTCTCCCCACACGTATACACAGAGACAGACGGAGAAAAAACGAGAGAAAAGATCCACAGGGATGTACACACGGTGAACCTCATGTAGTTGTAGACACGCACATACACATATATATATAAAGATATATACATATATAGACGTAGATACAGAAATATATACAGAAAGAGAGGGGGAGACATAGGTATATGAAGATATTAATATATGGAGATATTAATATATATAGGCATAAATATGTATGGACATGAGTATATAGAGACATAAATATAGAGATATTAATACATACATATATACATACATACAAATTTAGAGACATAAATATGTAGATACAAATACATACATATAAATATGTACATATAAATATATATATACACGTAAATGTATGTATATACATAGATGGATCGATATATTAATATATAGAGATATTAATATATAGATATATTAATATATAGAGATATAAATACACAGAAATGTGAATATACAGAGATATTAATACATATATAAACACATATAAATATATACATATAAATTTATACATATAGATACATACATATGAATATATAGACACAAATATAGAGATATAAATATATACGTGTAAACATATACACATACGTATATAGATATAAATATATAGATATAAATATACACACGTAAGTACACAGATATAAATATATACACATAAATATATAGACATGAACATATAGATATAACTGTATGGATATAAATGTATAGGTATGAATATATATAGATATAGATGGACTAGACAGACATAGATATACAGAGAGATATCAATATATAGATATATAGATCTGTAGATTTGGATACAGGTAGATATATGTAGACATATATATAGATATATATACATAGATATAGATAGATATACACACACATACAGACATACATATGCAGATATACACATATACAGATAGGTGTACAGATATAGATATATAGAGAGATACACAGATATAGACACCGACATAGATATAAATATACACACAAACACATACATATACATATATACACATATAAATATATACATATACAGAGAGAGATACATATATATATATGGATATAGACACGTTTATACATGCGTAAATGCAGCTTGACGCATGTGGGCTTCTTCTATCCTTCCACACGTTTATGCCCATGTGAACAGGGAGCGGAAGGACGGCAGAAGATTGCTGCAGACACACATACAGATGCGATGGGGACGTCGGTATGCGGGTGTGTTCATGCACTCGTCGCTGTCCCTGCGTGCACGTATTCGAGTGTACGTACACCACAGGAAGGCGAAAAAGTGCAGCAGGAGGAAAACGCCGACTTCGACAGGAGGAGCGTTTCGAACGGAAAGTAGCGACCGTTCAACGAACGTCCCACACAGGCGTATACTCCAAATTATCCCCCTACCTACGTAGACGCAGTTCTGTCAACTTCCTTTCTGCTCTACCACACACCGGCGCAGACACAAATCCAGAAGTGCTCTTACGAATACATTTACCACTCTCTGTGTGTCTCCGTGTCTCCCTGTGTCTCCGTGTCCCCGTGTCTCGGTGTCTCCGTGTCTCTGTGTCTCTGTGTCTCTGTGTGTAGATACACACATACAGCCAAGAAGGAGAGCCGTTCCTTCGCTATCTGCGGACGCTCGCATGCGTGCGGACGGGTCCACACACGCCATTTGATTAAGTGGTGACCACCGCGGCAGGAGCGCTGTCCAGGCGCGCGCACGAACGCATGTCGACGCAGCCGTATACGTACAGACACACACGCATGCCTGGGGGGCGGGGGCCGGGGTCGCGTCCCCCGCTACGTTAGCGCAGCAGTTGTGAGAGAGACACAGAGACAGAGACAGCGAGCGAAAGTACGCAAATGGTCTGTGTGGAGGGGCTGCTGGGGACGCGAGGGTGTGTTAGCTGCGCGCCTCCTTCCGGCAGGTCAAAGAGACGGGAAAGCAGAACTCTGCGTCGGCGAAAAGGACAACGGAGACAGCCTCTTCCGTATCTTGATGCACGCCCGTCTCCGTCCCCCGGACGGGAGCACACAGAGACAGAGGACAGGACAGAGAGACGGACAGAGACAAGGACAGGGACAGGCAGCCGGAGACACCGAGACAGACAGAGGGAGACGGCGACAGACAGGACGAATAGAGCGGACAACAGACGGGCAGACACAGAGACAGACACACATCCCCACCGCCGGAGCTTCACCCCAGACGTTTCGTGAACCGAGGACCCATACCGCCACCCCTACAGTCCACACGTTGCTCCTCTCTAGACACACACGTGGAGACACGGCGATCCTGGGTTTGATAAGGGGGACCCGTCCTCCACACGTGCGCACGTGGAGATTGACAGGGGGACGCGGGTGCCTCTTCGAAAGAGACAAACGCAGCGGTTCGAGGAGAGTGCTGCTGGCCCCGTCGCTCACCTGGGACTCCCATACCCCACAGAGAAAAGAGTTTCGACTATAAAATAGTAGAAGTCCGCAGGAGAGTTAGCAGCACCGAGGCACCGTGCGTAATCGCCGCCGGTCGCAACTGCCAGACACACTGCCGCCAAGAAAATACCAAGAAACAGAAAACAGCGCAACAAAAGAAGCCCATTGCCGAGCCCACTGCCGAGGTGGCCTTCATTCACTCATTTGTCAATGCACTTCCCGCCCACGCAGAAACACAGATATACACACATATAGAGAGAGATACATGCACCAAGCTGGCCTTCCCCCACGCGTCTGTTCATAGAGTTCCCCCACACGGAGAAATACATATATGTATATATAGTCACGCAGGCAC
Source organism: Sarcocystis neurona (assembly GCA_000727475.1). NCBI lineage: Eukaryota > Apicomplexa > Conoidasida > Eucoccidiorida > Sarcocystidae > Sarcocystis > Sarcocystis neurona. The sequence goes on from KL647306.1 coordinate 2,277,515, forward strand.
GCCAACCCGGCCTTCTTCCATGCGTTTGTCCATAGTTCCCCCACCTGTGGAAATATACACACATGTACTCACGTACGTGCCCTTTGGCTCTCGTCGCGGAGACACGAACGAGGCCGCAGAGGGCACTGCCCAGGAGTCAACATTGGGTCCACGTCCCTGTCCATTATTACGCTCCCGTTTTCTCTCCGGCCATACCGCTACCTGTTGTCTCTCCCTAGAGACAGGGGTGTATACACGTACGCGTGTGTGTCGGGTTTCTTCCCCGTCTCCCACTCTCTGTGTCTGTCTCGCCCTCTGTGTCTCCGCATCTGCGTGTGTCTCTGTCTTGTGTGTGTCTCGCTCTCTGTATGTGTCTCTGCTTCTCCAAACACAAGTGTGCATCTCCCTCTTGTGGGCACAGAAGTCAACTTCTGGCTGGTGTCGCACACAGGCGAGACGCGCGCTCTGCTCGGCCTCTTCTTCTCTGCCGGGTGTCTCCCCCCCCACCGGGAGACAGCCCGTGTCTCCCCCGCCTCACCCCACACACGCATGCGCGACGGCCGCCACCGTGACAAACGCAGGAGCACAGCAGCGACAGCCAAGAGATGCCTTCCACATACATCCAGACGTGCCCCAGCCGTCCTTTCTCCGCAGGCGCGAATATATACATATACGTGTACATATGTACAGTATACATACATACATGTATTTGCATATGCAGTTGTCTCCGTAGATGCGCGGGGCTACCGCACACACCACTGCAGACAGGCGTGCAGCTGCTGCAGAAAGCAGGCTCCCATCAACGAGGGGACACGTGGGTATGTGCGCGCCGCGGCCCGTTGAAGAGTATACAGAAGAGAGTACCAAAAACTGAAGTAATGGCCAGCAAGGAAAGACAAGCAGAGAGTGTCCTCTCCATACATGGACGTTGCGAACGACAACATACACTGCAGGCCAGTCCTACAAAGTCACGGGACCAGACACACATCTGGTATATATATATACATATATACATACATATATATATCTACTTACCTATCTACCTACCCATATCCATCTACCCATATCCATCTACTCATATCTATCTACCTATATCTATCTACCTATATCTATCTATCTATATCTACCTACATTCATCTATCTATGTTCATCTATATCACGGGACCAGACACACATCTGGTCTTTATCTATCTCTCTCTGTATATATATATATATACACATACATATATCTACTTATATATCTGCCTACCCATATCCAGCTACCCATATCTATCTACCCATATCTATCTACCCTTATCTATCTACCCTTATCTATCTACCCTTATCTATCTACCTATATCTACCTACATTCATGTACCTATGTCCATCTATATCTTTCTACGTATATACATCTGTATCAATCTGTCTGCCTATATCTGTCTACCTCCTACATCTATCTATCTCTGCTTACATCTATTTATATGTCTCCCTACTTCTATCTCCCTAGATGTATCTATATCTATATACCTATATCTATCTGTCTGTATCTATCCACATCTATCTAATTCGATATGTATATCTATCTACCTATATATCTATATCTATTTATCAATGTATATCTATCTATCTACCTACCTGTGTATCTATCTATGGATCTATCTACATGTATGTTCACCAAAAGACATAGACGTGTGTGTGTATATAGTCATGTGTACGTACATGTCCATATATATACGTATATATATATATATATATGGAGAGCTGTCGTTCTTCATAGATATACAAGAAGAGAAACGGAAGTCTTCGTGATATATGGATATAACAGAAAGAGAGACACATATATATACATATATGTGTCGGCTTGTAGTGCGCTCTTTCCTCGTGATATTGCCAAGTTTAGAAGAGCGCATGTCGCAGCAGCCTGGGCCGCCCACAACTTACTGGCGAGGACTGCGGACCACGCGACAACAACGCAGAGGACGAGGAAAACGAGGTGTGGCCACCGCAAGGAGAGGAGGACGTGAAAGCGATCGTTAACGAGGAAGTCAATGTAGCTGTGTGTGAATCTCCAAGCGTGACGAATGTTGTACCGGCCACTTGCTCGTAAGAAGAAACACGCTTTCTTGCTTCTTCTTGCTCTTGCGGCTTCTTCTTCTTCGTGAGGACAGTCGTCACCATCCCCCTGCTGCTGCTGCAAGAGCGGACTTCGCCAGCAGCACGGCACGTGCCAGTCATTCCACACCTCCGCTGCTCGGCGGGGCGCAGCGGCAGCAGCACCAGCAGAAGCAGCAGCAGCAGAAGCAGCACGGCCGCACGCCCCGGCTCCGTCGCGAGTTCCTCGCCGCTGCGGCGTCTCCTGTCGCTGCTCCAGATGGGCTGTTGCTGCTGCTGCTCTGTCAACGCAGCAGCTGCTGCCGCACCCCTCACACCGCGGCCGTTGAGACGCTGCAGCAGCAGCAGCCGCCGCCCCAGCAGCACGAGCAGCAGCACAGCAGCGGTAGCGGGGCATCAGCGGATGCGGCCGTTCGCCTCGTAGAGCCGGCGGCGTTGCAGGCGTCTCGGACGCTGCTGCCGCCGCTCCTTCGGCTGGTGCTTCTTCGGGGACGTGTGGGGCGGCCGTCGCAGCAGCAGGAACTTCACCGAAAGGGCGAGGAACGCTGCCGCTTTCAGGAGCGTCTCTTGCCTTGCCAGAGAAAGGCCTGCGACACAGGGGAGAAAAGGTGCGGCGACCGGCTAGAGCGCTTCGGTCTGCTATCTCTGCGGCTGCACGTCCTGCTGCTCTTTCGGTTCTGTCTCTCCTTGAGGGTGCTGCTGCGCCAGCAGCCAGCGGCGAGGGGGGGAGCAGTTCAAGAGACCCCCCCCACCTCCGTCGCTGAGCCGCTGCAGCAGTTGTGACGCATGCAGACTGCCAGAGATTTCGTGCACTGCAGCTGCCGGTGCTGTTGCCCGTACGGCAGGAAAAGAGAGAAGCCGAAATCCAGGAAGTGTCCCCTTCATACTCCGACGAGGCAATGTGCAGCCGACCCCACCGACACGAAGGCTCCGACTGCACGTGCTGCTGTCCCGGCTCGCTCTGCTGCTGCTCCTTCTCCTCTTCCGCCTCCTTCAGCGACTGCAGTCGCGGCTCTCGGGCTGCCCACACAGGCTTCGGCTCCTCCGCCTGCGCCTCTTGTGGGGTCTCACCTTGCTGCCGCGGCTGCTGCTCACGCTGCTGACGCCACGAAGGCGCTGCTGCGCTGCCATCGGAGTTCCCAAGAGAATGAAGTCTTCTAAAAGCACGGGCGCCATCATCTGCGCACCAGTGACCCCATTCACACATCTACGTAGAAATGTTACTGTGACAGCACTTCCCGAGATCCACTACATATTCAATTACTACATCCATCCATACATACATACATATTTACACATGGATACACACACCTATACACACAGTTGTGCTCTACACATATATATATATATATATGTACGTACGTGGGAGGTGCATATACATATATATATGTAAGCATACACACCGACCTGATATATGTCTGTATGTATATATTAGTGTACATACGTGGGGGGCTGAACATAACGTTCACTGGAAAGAGAAAATATCACTAATAACACGTGTGTGTTGTGCGCCCCATTCAGTACAGGCATCGGTCTATCCTCTTCAATATATACATATATATATACATATGTATGTATGTACACGAATAGACTCCGTTCTCACGACGGTAAGGGGGTCACGAACATTCTTGTGAAACGCATCGCGTCAGTCCCCCTGTCTAACAGACATACATACATTCTTCCATGAAAGTGAAAGACGCATGCATGCATATCTACATATGGGTTTTAGTTGAAGTGCCGGACCTTCTGGTGGTATATGTCTTGAGAAGCGATGTTTGGGGGTAGGAGAGGAATGTCCACTCGCATCAGGGGCATTTTCTCTCGTTTCTTGAACTGTCATCAGGTTGATGCTGGTGCTGCTTCTTCTGTCGTCGGCACTGCTGCCGCTGCATCCCCTGCAGGGACTCGAGGGGCGGCTGCGACCTCCGCTACTCCTCCGTTGGCTGCTGCTCAACCTGCTGCTGCCTGCGCTGTTGCTGCTGCCTTCTTCTTGGCAGTGGCTGCTGCGGCTGTCCTTGCGACGCCTGCTGCCGCTGCTGCTCTCCTCCATGCTGCTATCGGTGCCACTGCTGCTCCTGTCGCCGCCGCTGTGCCGTCGCCGCTGCTGCTGCTTCCCTTGTTGTTGCTGCCTTCTGGACAGCTCCCGCTGCCGCCTTCCCTGCGACGCTCGTGATTGGCAGTGCTCCCACTTCTGCTGTCCTTCCTGCTGCTATCCCTCTTCCCCACGCTCCTGTCCAAGTCCTGAGCGCCGTCGCCGCTTCCCCCTCCGCTGCAGCTGTCCCCTTTTTCCCGCCCCCGCCGCTGTTCCTGTTGCCGCTGCTGTTGCTGCTGCTGCTGTTGCTGCTGCTGCTTCTAGTCTAATTGAAACGCTCAACGTGACTGTTGCTGGCGTTGGTGTTTGTTTTTTGCCGCGACTGCTGCTGCGCCGCGTCGAGCTGCTGTAGCAATTCCTCGTCGTCCTCTTGTTGCACAAGTCGATTCATCGCGTACGGCTCCGTGCTGTTGCGCACGTGGAGCGAACCTCGAAGCCGCGTGGGCGAGAAGTGGGGTGTACAGACACCAGAAAAGCAGAATGAGTCACATGAAGCTGGGAGTCGCATGCAGGTGCATACGTGGTTTAAAAAAATCCATCAGTTGGAGTTCGAATAGGTAAGGGTGTGTGCGGCGTGATGAGGGGTGTGTGCGGTGTGAAGTTGGGGTGTACGTACACCAGGAAAAGGATGCGCGTGAACGCAAGCGCGGCAGCAGGATCAAGACAGAGGCTTGCTGTGTGCCTTTTCAGTCAGGCTCCACCGTTGAAATGCTTGTGGGGAAATGCTACGACCGCAGCAGCGCCGAAAACGCTTCGACGAGACGCCGCCTCCGGCAGCACGTTGAATATCTCAGCAGCGGCAACAATGGACTGTGCAGTAGCAGCAGTATCTGCTTCACCGGCCGGTCGTCATGCCCACGCTGGTGCTGCTGACGATCGCTGCAGCTTCTCGTGCGGTTGCTGCTGTTGCTGCCGGGGTGCGGATACAGCCCGGTGAACTGCTGCTGGAACTCCTCCTCACCTGGCTGCTGCGGTTTCTTCGCTTCCTGCTGCAGAGGCCACGCAAACTCCTGCTACGGCTGCTCCTACCGCTCCGCTGCTGCCGTCGTCGGCTTTCCTGCTGCACGCCGTTGACTTGCTGCTGCCACAGGCTCTTCTGCCGTCGTTGCTGCTCTCCTGCGTGGGAAACCCCACAGGAACGCAGAGACTTCTCAGAAGTAGTCAAGGCTGCTGCTCCCCGTGCTGCTGCTGCTGCTCCTGCTCCTGCTCCTGCTGCTGCTCCTGCTGCTGCTCCTCCTGCTGCTCTTTGCGGGGGAGCAGGACATCCTTCTTCTGTTGTTCTTCGGTCCGCTGCTGCCCCTCCTGTCCCCCTGCGTGTGGCGGGGCTGCTGCAACCTGCTTCTTTGGTTGTTGCTGCTGTTACTACTGTTCCACCTCCTGGGGCTCCACGGGCTGCTGACGCGCTCGCGCTGCTGCTGCAGGTGCTGCTGCTGCTGCGGCTGCTGCCGCCTCCCTCTGAAGCTGCTGCTCAGGGACGCTGCAGGGATCCGGCACGGGAAGCAATGCACTTCAGCGGCAGCAGCAGCAGATGGTGCTGCCGTAATTTCTTCTTTGCTGCCCCTGCTGCTGCGGGGAGACAGAAGACAGACGCCTACTCAGCGAGACAGAGGGGCCTGCAGCAGCTGCTGCGCTCCAGGGCTGGCAACGTTGTGTGGGCCTGCTGCGGCTCCTACTCCGACGGTTGCGGGGGCCAGATGCATTCGCTAAGAGAAGGCGCCAGAGTACTCCTGCCATGTGCTGCGGATACACAGAGAGGCATATACGTGGAAGACGTCCACAAGAAGGAGATGTACACATGACGTAGACACGTCGGTCAACGAAAATATCGACGACACCCCCTGTCCATCCTGTATCTGCAGATTCTCCTCGAGAAGATGGTCAACAGCAACAGCATGTCTCTCTGTCCAGCAGCACACACTCCACATACATACGTACAAGGACGCGGGTGGACGCAGAGGAGCCGCGGTGAGGAGAGAAGAGGCCACAGCAGCAACTGCATCAGCTTTTTGTCGAGAAGAGGAGCGCACGTACACCAGGAGGTGGTGCAGCAGCAGCAGCAGCTTGAGGGGTGGAACGCGACTACGCAGCGGCGGCGTTTTGTCCCCTTCGCTTCCTCTCTCTTGTCTTTGAGCCCCTTTCTCCTGTGGGGCAGCTGTTGTGTGCCTGTTCTCTCTCCCTGTCCTTCTTCCGCTACAATGCGCAGCAAAGCCCCGCAGCAGGTTCCCAGCAGAAGGAGCAGCAAAGCAGCGCGAGGCTAGTAACGAGGGAGCAGCTCCTCTGCAACGTCGTGAGAGAAGCGCTTCTCTCGTTTTTGACAAGGAAGCGCAGCGCGTACGAGAGGCCCCGCCGCGACAGCAGCAACCGAGCCGCAGAGGTTCGACAAACTCCAGCACAGCAGGAGCACAGAAAGAAAGGCCAGGCAGACGGCGATCTTGATGTCGCAGCAGCTTCAAGCTGAGGCGGGCTGCAACAAGAATCTTTCGTTATAACAGGTGTCCCGCGTTGACTCTGTTCGCAGCCTCTTCCTCCGTAACTGCTGCTGCCGCTGCGGCAGTCCCCTCGTCTCACATCTCTATCCCCGGAATATCTCCCTGGCGCTGCAGAGAATAGACTTTCATTTCCTGTCTCGCTACTCCTGGCACATGTCTTCGCCCGGCAAGTCGACTGGTGGCACGTGGATTTTCTCTGGCGCGATTGAAAAATCGTGCCGCTGTGCCTCGACGACGGGACGACTCCCCTACCCCGTTTCTTCCTCTCCACGAGAACGACAAATTCTGCAGAAGGACGCGCGTGAGGCGTGCCACGTCTCTCTATGTGTCTGTTATCTCCGGGGAAGTTCAGAAGGAAGGACACACCTTCCCGCTACGCAGTCCCTTCTGCCGAATCGCACGTGTCATAGAAAAGCCGCCGCTGCCGGTCCTTCTCCGACTTCTGCCCGCTGCGCGCGCAGAGCGGCTCGCAGCGGAGGGAAGAAGCCTTAAAATAATTTTTCCACAGCCTTCCACTACCAGCCAACCGAGCGCGCGGCCCGCACTCCGTCGAAATGCAGCTAGCACTCGACTTGTGGAGAGTTTTCTTCCCCGATTGTCTCCACGAGTCGCTTGGGCCACGAGTGCCAATCCTCTGTGCGCCGCGATGCCCCGGCTTCATCAGCTGCTTTTTCTTCACGGAAAGGGATTCCTCACGCTGAGGCGCTTCAGGCGCGTTCATGGCCGCCCGGCTGAAATACTATTACTGCTGCAAAAAGTCGTCCTGCCGCAGCGGACGCGTCCTCCCCCGACGGTCCACCGCCATGGTAGAGCGGGGCGCGAGTCGCGCAGCCCTTGTCCTCGGCAACAGTAGCAGCGGGAGATGTGACACGACGCAAAAAAGCAATCCACCGAATCACTCACAGACGAGCACGCCTGCAGCTGGAAGTAACTTGCTGCGCACCGTGAGCCAGGAGCAAACGTTTTCCTCCGTTGTTCCCCCTGCCGCGAATGTGTGTGTCCTGCCCTTCTAGCGCCAGTTCTGGGCTGGGGTCCGCTGTTGCCGCCGCTCCTACTGCTGTAGAGTCAACAGAACCCCGGGGTTTTCTCCACGTGGATGTGTGTGCGCTGCTGGCCGAGCGGCAGCAGCCCCCAGGACCCGCTGCTTCAACAGCCGCAGTCGCAGAAGCAAGAGGAAAGGAAAGAACCCCCTCTCCCAGCATCGCAGGGATGGCAAAGCCCGCCGAGCCACCCGCAGGTGCGCGGCATGCAAAGCACACACAAATACGCGCCAACACTGCAACAACGGCAACATACACAGCAGAAAGCCAGGAAGCCGTGGAAGAACCAGGAGTAGGAGCAGAGGTAGCTGTCGCAGCGGCAGGCGTGGCGGCAGCTCAGTAGCAGTCGTCGGGTGGAGAGGACGTCGACGGAGGCAGCCGGACGCCTGCCTTTGTCCGTGGATGGCGGGCAAGAGCTGACCAGCTGCTGCAAGACGGGGAAAAGGAAATGCGTGGTTCTTCTTTTTGTCAATGTGCAACTGACAGGATCAGCAGCTGCGTCCCGCGGCGATCCAACAGCACCGGAGGAAGAGCACAGGAGGGGACCGACAACGCGCCAGCAAGAGCTGTACACGAACACCGCCGGCAGCGGCAGGACCGGCAGCGCGAATACGTCCAACACACTCGCTGGTGCTACAAAGTCACAGAGAAATTCGGGAATATCAAGGCCTCTCTCTCGGTTGCTTTTTCTCGGGCACTCGGAAGGGCGTCAACTGACACACCACGGTCGCCGCGGGGTGCTGTCGCGCTGCATGTGCGTTCGTGGTGGCGCACGGCGACCTTCTCCATGTGTATCTTCTTTTTTCGCGTCTCACGCGTCCCCGAACACATTTCGTTCAAGAAAGAAACGAAGAAGAAGTGTGGTGACCGTTTTTCTCCATCATGTGTCTGCCTTCTTCAGCGGCGGCGCTGCCTGCGAAAGAATCTTCCGTCCTTTCCTCCTCCTCGCCGCGAGCGACGTTCCGCCTGTTCGTCTGTTTTTCTTCTGCCGGAGAGTCGGAGCTCTCCGTCTGTAAACGGCGGTAGTCCCCTTCTCGCCGCGCGACCTTCCTTCTGCCTGGTCCTCCTCCTGACTTCCTTTGTCCCGGGCGGCCATCCCCGCCTCTCCGTCTGCATGAGAAACGACGGCCCTCTTCGTCTCTTCCGTTTGGCGTTGTAAGTTTAGCCGAGACGCACGGCCAAAGCCGTCGTCGACCACCCACCTCTGTGTCTGCCTTTTCCCAGGACGGTGATGCTGCGGCACGTACACGCACATCTCCTCAACTTTCTAGCACTTCCACATGAGTGACGTCATCTGACGCGTCGATACCTGCACATAGCTACATTCGTCTACATACGCGTCTATAAGTCTCTGTGTTTTTACGCGTGTGTATGGATATATGGGTGTGTTGACCGCCTCCGTGAAAATTCTTCCTGCCCAGCAATTCCTCGTACAACGCACGTCTTTCAACAACCGTCGTGTGTAGTTCTGTGTACGGCTGTAGTGCATCTGTGTGAACTTTTGTACCTTGATTAAAGCGCGCCTTGATTGTTCGGCGCCGGCCAAAATCCGTTTTCGTTGCTCCTCCCGCTCCCTCTGTCGACACTTGTCCACCTCTTCGTAGCTCACCTCTTCCACACGTTTTATCCCACCGTTTTTAACGGGCTTCCTCCCGCCCCAAGCGCCGCCTTCTTCGCTGCTGCTGCGCCGGCTACCGCCTGCGCTTTGCGCTACTGCTGCCTCATTTTGTCGCTCTGCCTCGCCCTGTGGGTGCGGCCGGTGCATCACGTGGTCGTCTGCGTCTTCAGATTTAATGCGCTTCCAGCGGCCCCGGCTACTATCCTAAAAAGATGGCGACTCTTTTTCTTCCGTCTGCAGCTGCGGCGGCAAGACGTCCAGGTGGATCTACTCTGCTCTCTCTTTCCGCTGCTGCTCTCCCCCGCAGCTGGGCCTCAACTTTTCCTCTCCGTTGTTCGCGTGCTGCTGGTGTTCCTGCGGCTGCTCCTTCTTCGTCGATCTCACGTTGTAGATATCCACCACGGCACTGCCTCCCTTCATCAGTCCGACCAGCCCCAACATCGGTGGTAGGAGCCCGCGCTGCAGTGGCCGCGGCAGCTCGTTTCTCTGCAGCAGCAGCAACCGCGACAGGATCGCGGTCGGTCACAGAAGCCGGAGCCTGCAGAGCAGCTGCAGGCACAAAAGATGGAGCAGCGGGAGCAGCAGAAGATGAGGTAGGGAGGCACACGTTTGTCAGGAAGGTGGAGAAGCGCTTCTTCAGCAGCGGCAGAGAAGGAGGAAGCGCAACAGCAACAGGAGGAGGAGGGCAAGAACAGCAGCAGCAGCATGAGAGCGAGCAGCAAGGGGGGGGGAGCCACCCCACGCTGGAAGGCCGGTACGCAGCGGCGCTGCTGCGCGCAGCAAAGCAGCAAAATCAACTGCAGGCGGTGTACGGAGAAATGGCGAATCTGAAGGAGCTGCTGCAGCAAAGCGACGACTTCAAGCGTTTCGTGGAGACCCCCGCGTTGTCGTCCCCGCAGAAGCAGACCCTGCTGCATCAGCTCTCGGCCACGTACAAACTGCAGCCGCTGACCAGCAACCTTCTCCACACGCTGCTGGAAAACAGACGCCTGCCGCTGCTGGCCAGAGTCGCCGATGCCTTCGAAGTCCTCTACAGGAAGGAAATGGGAGAAATTCGCTGCCTAGTTTCGAGCGCTCAGGTGAGGCGCACGGGCCACGGGGAAACGCAGACATACATATATGCATGTACGCATCTGTGAAGCAGGAGACGCATGCATGGGTCCGCTTCGGGAACACGGGCATGCGCGTGCCGCCCATTCTAAAAGAAAAAGGCAGTCCAGAAGCTGCCCGTATTGACGCGCGCAGGTGCGCGCTTCACGTACACGCGGGGCCTGGAATACGCGCACATGCGTCCGGATACTGAGAGAAGAAGGAAAGGCAGAGGAAAAGGTGGTGCCTGTCCACATGTAGGGCGAGACGTAGACAGAAAGGATGCTGCCGCAGCTTCGTATATCTCTACAGGGCCACAAGTGTACATATATATGAAGAGGAAAACAGGGCGTTCCATTGCACATGCGTCCGTGTGTATTATTGATCAAGAGAAACCGAGAGAAAAAAGGGAAGAGAAACTACAAATGTGGACGCCTATATATGTGTGTGGTGACCTCTCTAGAGAGAGGGTCGGAAAGGAAAGGCTACACCAGGGACAAGGGGCCTATAGAGAAGGAAGGCTGCGCATCACCGCCGTGCTACAAGTTGACTGCACAGACATATATACACGTACGATCTGTATGTATATGTACCTGCCTGCGATATATACATCCGAACAGATACAGACGTATGTGAGATATATATATATGTGTGCAGTATACATGTATATGTCTATAAAGAGAGGGAGGGGAAGAGAAAGCCAAGCGTGTGTGTGTGGCGCGCATGTATATATATGCGTGTGTCGAGCGAGGTGGAGACGAGGACGCGGATCAAACGAAAGACCCCGCCGGTCCAGGAGCGCGGGGGGCTGCTGCCAGGGAGGTCGTCTGCGCCGATGTGTCGCGCACAGGAGAGGCGCGACCGTCCGCAGGCGTCTTCGTCTATGCGTGCGTGTGTGTGGGCAGACGTAGGTCCAAGCTTCCATAGATTTGTATGGAGAGTAAAGCTGCGGGGGTTAGTCCGGAGACGTGTCGCGCGTTTAGCAGGGCGGTGGACATGGCACAGATACAGCAGGTGGGAGGTCCTTGAGATGGATATGCGTACAGAAAGGGGAGGAAAGGAAGACGTGTGTAGACGTGTTTTTCCTGGCGGAAAGTAGTCTCAGTCGTGTGCTGCGGGACGGGTTCGTGTACGTGCGTGTGGACGCCCCTGCCCGTGTCACTTTTGACTCCCCGCTGCTGAGCGGGGGCGCGCTCGTACGAGAGTCCGGGCCTGCGACTGCCGCTAGGCATGCCGACTTCACCACCGTGTAGGGGAATGTGTGGAGAACTTATTTCGTAGGTGCCCTAGGGAGAGACGCGCAGGACGGGAATGCGTCTACATTTGTCTCTGTCTTACGCGGATATATGTCTGCATACACACACAGGTGTGGTCGATCGAGCACGTCTCGCTTTATATATGTGCGTCTGGGCATCCTTCATGGAGGGACAGGGGCAGAAGAACGGGCTGTAAAGAAACACGAGAGATAGAAGCGTGGCGGGGGTGTGGAAGATTCGCAGGAAGGATCGCCAAGTGGACGTTGACGTGGTGAAAGAGAGGCACACACTCGTGTCTATACGGACACGAACGCGCCAAGAAAAAGGCCGGGGAAAAAGTCGTCAGGCGATTGCGGCTGCTTCTGCGCAGCTGCTGCGAAGTTTCTCTGTGTTGCTTGAGGAGGGTGAAAAAGGCGCTGCTGGGGTGATGTGGTGCTGTTGCAGCCTTTGACCTCGCAGCAGCAGAAGGATGTGGTCGCGGCTCTGCAGAAACGTGCAGGGCCTCGTGCAAAGCTCATACTAGAGTACGTTGTGAATCCCCAGCTGCTGGTAAGCGTTTCCTCACGATCCCTCGCTGCCGCTTCGGAGTGGTGGTGGGCCGCCGCGACGCCGCTGCGTAGGGGGAGCGCTTCTTGTCTTCTATCCTTGCTGCCGCGGCGGATAAGGCTGCTGTTGCCACTCGAGTGGCTCCTCGTCTTCCTGCAGCTGCTAGGGGTACTCCTTTTCTGCTCGCTCTTCTGCTTGATTGCTGCTGCTGCCTGCGTTGCTGCTGCAACTCTTGCCGCTGCCGTTTCCCGCTTCCGTTTGTCGCCCGGCGATAAAAGCAGGTTGCGGGATACGCAGCGGGGGGTGACGCGTTGCGCCCTTTTGCTGCTGTTTCTCAGCTCGCGTGAGACGGTTCTTGGGGCTGCTCTCTCAACGACCGCACCTGCTGCTGCTCGTAGAATGTGGTGCCTGCTGCTGGTGCTGCTGCTGCTCTACGTTGTAGAGGCCGTTTTCGCTGCTGTGCTGCTGCTGCTGTTGCCGCTGTCGCTTTGCGTTGGGGAAGCCGCTCACAGCTACGCTGCTGCTGCGGCTGCGGCCTCCGCATGCGTCTTGATCCTCCCACCGCCGCTGCTGCTTGGAGTATCTCTGCAGCGTTTTTCTGCTGCTTCGGTGTGTGCACAGGCCCAGATGCGTATCATGTGTGCAAGCAGTCTTTGTGGCTCCGCGCCGCCGACTGGTCTACGGCTACAGCGTCTGTTGCCCGCTGTGCGTGCGCTGGGGGTCTGGTTTCACGGCTAGCCTTGAGAGACATAGTGGAAAGCGCATAGAGACGTAGAGTTAAGGAACAGGAATTATAGGATACGCCGCGCATACGCACAAACAGACGGGAAGGCAGCAGGCGGAAAGATAACCCCAAGAGCAGAGAATCTCTTTTTGATGCATGCAGCAAGAGCCATGAACAACGCCGTGGGGGGAGCGTGACTTGAGCATGCAAATTCAGGTGGACAGGGAAGAATGAACGAAATTCTGTCTTTTTGTGTGGCTGCGCTCGCAGGGCGGATTAGTTGTGCGACTAGGAGAGCAGGTGCTCGATTTCAGCGTCGCCACCCGCATCGATCGACTGCAGGCGCAGCTGATGACCCCTCTTTAAAGCTTGGTACTGTGCAACAGGCGCCACTGCAGTGAAGAGTGCGCTACAACGCGAAACATTGATTTTTCAGCCCGTCCAGACTGTGTAAATTCACCGAGTCAGAATTCGTGCACACGTATATAGGTATGTGTAAGTGTGTTTTCTCGAGAACATACACATACATGCGTACACACGTGTCATGCATCTCGCTGTGTACGCACATGTGTGTATATATATATAGGTGTGTATCCGGAGGTACTGGACAAACTCACGCGTTGACGTGAGTGGTAAACTGCCTTTCTAAGAAACTCTGCGGCAAAGAAGAGCAGCGTCGCGTCTTTTGGCTAGAAGAAGAACCACGGCCGCTGCTACACACAACTGTTTGTCACGCTCTATGGCAACTATGGTTGCTGTTGCTAAACAGACATATTGCGTTTACGAAAATGCTATGCAAGTCACTTCCGCGAAACATCGATTCCTTCACAGGTCTGATAAAGCATTCTGGTGAGTGAAGTGCAGAAACGAGGACGGAACAGGCTCTGCTAGAAATCGCTTAAACTGTACTTTTCTATAACATTTGAGCCGCAAACGGGTGAGGATGACCTACAGGCGACTGTAAATCTTCCACTGAAAAGGCGGTGGTATGGTGAGAGTGAAAGACAATAGCGACTACATGGAAGCTACGAGCGAACGGCACCTACAGGCGCGCTACAGGCCACTTATCTGAGGATTCACTTTGCGAATATATGCAAAATAATTGCACGAACCGGTACTGGTACCAGCATCTGTATCCCTCTTTTTTCATCATTACTGTCTTTTCCCCACGAATACCTCGTGTGGACTGACTGTTGGACTATCTTAGTATGTGAGCGAACTAACACACTTTTGCCGACCTGATGGGAGACAAGCTCTTAGGAGGGTGAGACAGCCGTTTGAGAATGAAGAAGCGAAAGGTACTCGAAGGAATAGGCACGTGGTGAAATGAAAAAAGAAACGCGAACCAATCCAGTGGCGTACTCCGAGGCAAGATTATTAATCGGAACGATTTGAAGGGTGCCCGCTGGCAAAAGTACTAGTCGTAATGCAGTACGTGGTCTATACGGGATTATAGATGATCACATTGCAGGGTAGTTAAAAAACATTGCCGCCTAAACTACGCCAGAGGGCAAAACAGACGGAGCGACGCACGACGCGCAAAGTGAGAGCTAAAAGAGCACAAATGTAAATTGTAAGCTGATTGATACCAGATACGAATAACAAGTGGAAAAGGGTGGGAGTGACTCAGGTGCACGAAAGCTGAAGAAGGGATATCTGGAATATCTGAACAAACAGAAAATCTCAAGAGTCGGCGGGGTAGGAGTTGCGTGTAAATATCGCGGCAATGGGTAGTGGACACCGGGCGTTGCACTGCCGCAGTGGAGCACAGTGGTGCAACTGCTGCGAACGACGAACTACTTGGCAGGTTTACAGAGGTTCTACGGCGAAAGCCTGCAGGCACTTCCACATCTCACCAGCTATCCGTACGGTTATCTTGGACACGCGTGTGGGGACAACCTGTGGTATCGAAGGGCAGTTAGTGTAGCTGGTAGCGAAGCACCTCCGAGCAAATGTTGATTTTCCACCCCGTCTCATAAGCTGCAGTTGGTACGAGTTCCTGACGGGTGTCATGCCTGACCAGGGTACCGGCTGCAAACAGGCTTCTCCCACAAGTATCTGGGTGGAGTTCGCCTTCAGCGACGAGAACTCAACCCCGCTTTTCAGACTTTCTGCGTTCACTGGTGAACAGCGGATGTGAGTGGTGGTCCGTCCGTGGAAACAACGTACCGATTGTTTCAGCTGCGACAGAGTGATGCTGCGTGTTGACGGGTTCTCGCACAAGGGGACGTGAGATCATCTGTCAACTGCAGAATGATGTCTGTGTCTCGGGCGCAGTGATAGGCAGCACTGGTCACCGGAATCTATGCAACGTCGTATTGCTTTACCGCTTAAGGAATCTATGTATACTGGAGTAGCAACGGACAGAGGACCTCCGACCAGCACCGCCCAGCACACGTTCATGTCCCCCTTTTCTTCCTCCGCATCGGATATGGTCAACACATAACCTGCGAAGCAACCTTGCTTGCGGCTTGAACGACAGTTCAGCAGGAGGAAGAAAATTTAACGTGTGTAGAGGACCACTTCTCGCTTCGCTTATCACGACATGCACCTCTCACGTGTTAGAACGCTGGCAACGTAAACTTGCCAGATACGTGGATACCACGTGCAAATTCAGCGGAATTTGGGTGCTTCTGAAGTGGTTCCATCCAGTTGTAATCCACAGCTGTTCGCGACAACATAACGCTGTCGACTCTTCTAGAAAGATTTGGTGTCATCGGGCTCATAGTTTAAGCTGCTGTCCTTTGTTTTACTGGTAGGCGTTAGTCACAACACTGCTCCTTTCAAGCTGTTGTTTTGGCAGCAAAGTAAGGACGTGCTGCCGACTTGATGGCGTGAGACAGACCGTTCAGGAGCCGTCACGTATTTGTGACCTACTTCATTAGCCATCTCGTGAGTACACCTCGATTCCCTCTTCTATGTTTATAACAATGATGTAGACGAAGCAGCGCCCCTCTCACGATCTATCACTCTATTCGGGTAACAGCTGACACTGTGATTACACTTGTAACATACCAAAGATCCACTGCTGTCCCACCGCTCGGCGGCAGGAGTTTTTCAACGCACCCTCCTCAACCTGACTTCTTGTCAGTGACACTCGCGTGCACCGTCTCTGCTGCTCCACGCCATCGTGTGACAGGTCCCTCTGTGCTAGTCGTGTAAGTACGCGATTTCTGTGTATTAGACGGTGACGTCAGTAGAACGTTACCTGTCCCAGGTAAGATAGCACGTCGCACTTCTGAGGGGACCGCAGAACCTAACGCTTACACCTCCTTGCTTGTTTAAGAAGTCTGCCCATGCGTTTAGTGTGATCGGTCTGCCGAGGCATTTGCCTGCCCAGGCCACACAACAGCTATATCACTCCATGCTTTTCGCGTTCATTATTTTCCAGAAAAATTCGCCTGCGGAAAACGATCACGGACACGTCTCAACTGAGCAGCTCTTCAGCACCTCCGTAGTGCGGAAAGGATCTGAATTTTCGCATTTATTCGATAAAGGCGGACTGCAGGGTAGTCACTGAGGTGGTGCCTTGTGGCTTCTCTATCAAAGTGAGAAGTGATCGGCTTGAGCCGCCAAATATGTGTGGCACTACAGGTACAAGTTAGAAGCCATGCGGAAATAATGTATGCAGCCGGTCCGCACGTGTTTCATCCTCTGCAGTGCGACACATGGTTCATTCTGCAGCGCCTGCAGAGTGTGCTCATTCTAGTTAGAACATCCTCGGGCACACTCGCTGCCGACTGTATCGATACGCCACTATTGGCGTCCCTTCTGGAGAACAATATGTATTACTTAGGTCATCCACCGCAGATATACGATTGCGTCCACGTGCATTTGCGTAGAACCCCACCGGCACGCGTATCACTGCTGCTACCTAGTGCAGATCATGTGCCACCCAGATGCGAACGCGGTCGTGTTTTCGTGGCAGGACACTTCGAATCAAGGATGAGGCACGTCCCTTGGCTGAGGCTTATAGCGCCCGGCCATCAAACGTATGCGAGCGGCAGACATACACTCGGGTGCTGCGGCCTTTCACAATGCTCGGGCTTCAAAGCCAGGTCGGCGGCACGCCAGTGTCTGTCCCGTAGGGGCTCCCATGGAGATGTTAGCAGCGCGCAAAAACTCGGTCGTCGAAGTCGCTGCAAATGCCTTACAAGGTCTGAAAGGCCCACGTATCAGTACAAAGCTCAGTGGCCCTTGCATTTAGTGCCGTACAAGCCACAGGTAACTAAACTACTCGCGAAATTCCCCAACCTCCCCGACGCCTCATGAAGACTAAGGGCGGGTTGAGAAGAGCACCGTGGCAAGGCGACAGACACCTCAAAACATTCTCGAACTTTTTCTTCTGTACACTAAAGCAGACCTCTACACTCTGACATGTTTAGCCTTCAGGTTATACGTGTCTGTTTACTTCGCACACGCGCCTGCATGTGCCGGCCGTACCCTTGACGCATGCAACGAAACCTCCAGCGTAGCCTCACTATCCACTTTTCAGCCTACCTTACTATGCACCGCGACAATCTTCAGGATAAGATTATCTTTGAACACCCACTTCTAACACACAGTTTGGTCAACGATTTTTCTCCTCTTCCCACCTTGCGGGTTATTTAGATTTTGCTACCGTAAACCAGTAGATTTTCGGGTGCCTCTGAACCAGATTTCCCAGGTCGCTTGAAGAGTCGACCACCTACGACGTGTAGGATTCCCCGCTTACCACGTGACGCGTCCCATCATGTCCATCACGTTTTAGCAATGTTCTCCTCACAAGTATCTCAGGCACATGTTTTCTGCTGAAAATGCAGAAAAATACTTCGTTTTCAGCTGCCGGGACTAGAGGATAATACAAGGTATTGCCGCTCCAGGTGCTTTTTCACACGGTGTTCGAAAAGCGATCCCTGATACCTATAGTGATCTCGTCATATCTTTCTGCAAGCATGGCAGTAGAAACATGGTTACGGCAAGAGAATCAGACCAGAGCACAAACCGGCAAAAGTGCGGATTGTCGGAGGGGACTCCTTCACACCATGATCAGACTCCTTCACACCACGATCACTGTCGTAGACTCTTTTCCGTTGTTGGCTTCACCCTGCTCAACGACAGTGCGTGTCTTGCTGGCAGAGACTTATCATGCCACACGGGGTACCACTGATGGTGTCCAGCAACCTGTACGAAGTGGGCGAGTGACGCGGAGACCTGCACATGTTTTTCGACGCGTCATTCGGTGTCTGCGCGACTGCCATTGGACACAACTCACAGTGTAGGCGGATATCATACACCGGGATTTTTGCTACTACGCAGTGAGTTCTAGACGCTGTCGCTGAGAGTACGACGTGATTAAGCCTGCGAACATTTCAACGGCAAATGAACTGTCATGTCCAGGCGAACGACACTTCTGTCGTAGTGTAAACGAACTTTCGTGACTTCGCTCGTCCTAAGTTGTACATTCGCCAGGAAAAAATGAGGCCCAAAGCACTAACAGCAAACGTGAAGCAGCAAAATTCTACCCTTCCCGGCTCAGCGGTGAGCCGGACGTGGGTTTCGTGCCTAGCCTTGTGGTAAGTATATTAATTCGGACTCTCGAAGAAGCGTACGTTGCATGTGTAAACACAGTCAATACGTTGCATGTGTAAACACAGTCAAAGGCGCACCTGTCGGTCAGCCTGCGAGGCGTTCTCCTCGCGGCAGGTGCAGTAGCGAGCTTCCGCGCACACGCAACGGTTGACACATTTAACGGTCTCATCTACTGTAAGGAAAACTGTGTGCACTTGGTTGTAAAGGTATTCTGGAAAATGCGGCTCACGACTAAACGTGTTATCAATCGGCAAATCCATTTGTACAGGAAGCAGGTGCCCCTTCCAAGCATCGTTGCACTAGCTACCGTGGCACCGGTGTAGCGCCCCCCCGCTCTCTACGGGAATGACCTGCACTGCATGGCAGACAGGGATTCTGAGCTCAACAAGCATGTGATTGTTCACATTAGAAAAGGAAGGACGCGTGAGCGAGAGGAACTCTGCTGCGTTGTTCATTCAACGTTGCTAGCGGAGCCGACTTGTAATGAACGCGCCATCTCTGCTGTGAAGGTGCACTTTTTACGGTTAGCTTTGCTGTCTCGGGTTTTCATGCGTCTTCATATAGGTACCCCTCCAAGTTTCGGCTAGAATAATCCTGCCTGTTGAAGAGCTGAACTCACGAAAGTCCAAAACTGCTTCGCTAGAAGAGGCGCTATCCATGTCATAGTTCGCGTTCTTCACCTCCGCGTACGAATCCTTTCCGAACTCTACAATCCTCGTCGGCATGCATTCGCCATTGCCCGACTGCCTCCCGTTAAATTGACTTTTTAGTCTCCGTAGCAGAAGAGAACAAGCCCGGTGGGAGTGTGGGTTGTGTCTCGCCTGAAGTGAGGTCTCCACAGAGCCACGAAGCTGAAATCACCGGCATCTACACGTTGTGTCACAAGTGATAACCTCAGGTGGAACTAGCGAACAGTATACTGGCCCGTGCGAGCAGGCCAGCGTTTAACTGTGATAGTATATCCGCAATAAGTAGCAGAACACATGATGAAGTTCTACAGCAGCGGACCTGTTGAACCACGATAGTCTGCTGGGTGCTAAGGGGTGACTACCAGGGACCCACGATCCCTGTCTCAATTCAAATAGCAGTAGAACGGGAATAATGGCGCGGTAATTCGACGACAGAGCGGTGAATGCAGGCGTCTGACGCCTGCATTCAAGCGTGAGTCAAGCTGCACGCAACAAATCCCACATGGGTGACCGGCATCTCCTCACTCAAAGAGCGTGCACACGTGACATAGAATCACGTGGTACAGTTCAAAACGCCTCTGGCAGGACACCTTTGAACTAATACATCCAGCAGGCAGAAGGCAACAACGAAGACACGTCGGCTTCAAGAATCCAAGGTCCTGTACTATCCAGGCCGCCTGCGCCTCACTCTACCCTCTAGCAAGACCACACCGACGCCGCCTTGTGATACATTGGAGGCAGAGACACAGTACCACTTTTTCTGCTGCAACTCTGTCCGCACCCCGCCACGTGTGACGCCGCTGCTCGCATGTCTTTGCTTCTCGCTTCTCCCTTCATCGACAGCCTCGTCGCCTGCCGGTGGTATCACGACGGCACCTCTACTACGTAAGCCCATGAAATTCCGAAAAAAAGTAATGCCTTTAGAGAACTCAAACCATTTGAACAGGAAGAACCGGTACTCAGGTTCTACACTGCACATATCCTCCCTGTGTCCTTGTGAGTGTTCTTCCGGTGCAGTTGCGTTGGTCTAGCCCATGGTGGTGTTTCCTGCCAGTCTTTGTCGCAGGAGGTGGTGGCTGGCGCCGGGTGCGTCTTTTTCTTCTACTTCGTACTACTACAAAGTCTACTGGCTTCTCGGCTGGTTCGCGTGGAGAGTCCGGCAGATATCAACATCGCTGAGGGGTGTTCAGTTTTCCTGCGGCGGGGAGGAACAGTGAAGGAGTGTTGCCTCACCGAAGAAAACGCATCCAGTTGGGCTGCGTGGTTGTTCGAACAAGCTGCAAAGCTGCACGCGAGCAGTCCGTGCTGCCCACAAAGATACGAGTTTGTTCCTCCACCACCACCTGGGGTAAACAGGACCGACTGTCAGCCGCCATCAGCCGCGCACACACACAAAATAGTAAGCTGCCACCACCTGTGCCACAGACACAAGGCAAATTTGCATCAAAGTATCGTCGACTACAAATAAAAAAATCTGGGAGCTGCTTTGAAAGACGAAACATTTGCTACGAAGAAAGTAGGAATACGACCCGCGTGCAGCCTTGACAAATGAAGCTTATACATCTCGAGATAAGAGTCTTCTAATGCAGACGTTAAAACTTCAATACTGCACAACAAGTTGCGAGTGAGCATTCGCGAGGTTGTTACGGATGAAAGAGTTCAAGGGTAGATTTTATGTATAGCATGTAACCACTCAACTGTGGCAAAATGCCACATAGGGGAACAGCCAGGGAGGGTTGATGAAAGAAGGCTGTCAAGCGCTTCTTCCGTACCGGAGCAGTACAGTCGTCCACTGCTAGGGCGGAAAATGTGTGAGTACACGGAGATCGATGTTTCTGGATCAATCTCCGTACCGCGGTGCACAGAGTTTACAGATAATCATTAGTACACGTTCGACAATGGTTTCCATGACAGCATGCAGCGTCCAGCTCATTGATGAGGAAGACACGGATACTGCACACGTCAGTGGAGCACCTCGTACGCGTAATTGTTGTCGGAGCACCTTCAGCGGCAGCACTTTCCAGAGCGGCTCGTCTTCAGCTAGGGACGCCGTCGTTGTAGTTGTGGATAACTCCGTCGTCCGTACGCACATTTAGGCACAAAAGACGAAAGCGGCGAATTTTCCTGAATAGACAAATCCCCTTAGACAAACAAGCGAATATAACGATAGCAGACGGCGTTAACACATCATCACACAGATGACCGCAAAGTTTCGACTCACTTTTTTTGTCGAAAGATTTACTGCGTCTCCCGAGGTACGAACCAGCGGGGTAAAAGCAATGCAGCGTCAACGGCAGCAATCCGGAAGTTAAACAGGACAGTCTTTGCCTGTCCAGCGTGTCCACCGTCAAGCTGAATTAATTTTTCGGAGTTCGACCTTGTTGAATGCCTGCCTGCTATTCTTTCGAGCTCGATTATCTTGTGGTGTCTCTGCACCAGCGAGTAAGGCGACGCGCTGCCACCTTCCAACAAGTGCCTTACACCGGTCACGTCAACCAGGCCAACACACTTCGAAATTACACGAGTGTTTCCCTCTAAAGCAAATTACGCATTTTTTCAGACGGGAAACGCCAGTTAGATGAGGACGTAAATCTACCCGCAGCTCCAATTTCGAATTCACAAATTAGGATCAAATGAGCCAGAGCTCCTTTGGTTCTGATGCCTGCCCGAAAGCTCTCGCGACTTCAAGGCCTGACGTTCGCATTAGTAGCCAGTATATGAGCAACACACTCAGGCCCCAAGTAGGCCCCGCGGTCACCCTACTCGCGTTATATGTCTCTTTGTGTAACGGGAATTATCTCAGTGCAGAGTGCGTAAAGCTGAATGGCGCAAAGCCTTCCACACTAGCCAGATACTGACAGCCGCGCCTTTTATGACGTGCCGCACGTAGCCTATAAAGGAAATTCCCCACGTACTGACGTAGATGCAGAGCATGAGTGCAGCAACTGTGCTGAGTACACACGCCCCAGAAGTGGATTTTCGTCGACAGCAAGCCTCGCTGTGAAGCAGTGGTGTCTGCGCTCGTGTGTAACCTTTGGTCGAAACGCGCAGAAGAATACATGGGACATACGTATCGGGAACTCCTCACAGTCACGACGGTGAAGTAGCACGGACATAAAAAAAACGGCTCCACTTGACCGCAGTTTGTGAATCTACAACATTCCACATGGAGAGTTAGCTGTGGCCCCTCGCAACAACGAGTGACAGAACTCAGTTACCTCGACCCTGAAGGAACTGTTTCCTTAAAGTACTTCCCATCAAGGTATCACTCATTAGATTGTTAGAGAACGTTGTGCTGCTTGTGTGTTTTCACCGTCGGCACTTCTTCCCGTCTGCGCGCTCAAATGCGTGCAACGGCCGTGGACGTGTCAGGAGGACACAGGCATAGATGTCCAGACTTTGGGGATCTGGAGGTGCGAACGTCAGTCTACGACAGTCTGCCTCCCACACGCGTCTGACCGGACTCAAGAATCCGCAAAGCTTCAGTACAGACTATGAAGCAGCACAAATGTTCACAAACTAAACGCGAAGCACGCAAGGTGTCTCTGTCTCGCAGAGATGGTACATTATTACAGTTGTTTTGGAAGGAATACGTTACATGTCACAGCTGACGCTTGAACAGCACTGTAGCGCTGCTTCCCGGGAACTGGGCAGCAAAGTTGTCTAATCTTTGCGGACAGGCACGTAGCCTCGAGGAAAAACTGCAGAATATCAACTCTGTCGTCAGGCAAAATAGTGGACCCGGCACACAAGATCAAGCATCAACTCTGCAAGTTGTGCGTCTGCACCCACTGGCAGGTGTGTCAGTTATTAATGCTGCAGATCGGGGAGCAGATGGTGCGCGCCGGTGATCACGAGTTCCAAATGATGAACGCGAGACTTCGAGAAAGCCCGAAATATAACAGACAATATCCTCAGACGCCTGCAAAGTCACGGTCATCAAAGGCCTTCCACAAGCAGGTGCGTACGTCGTTTGCTTGCGACGGATGTGGCAGGGTGTACCTCCAGGCTGTTGACTCAGTACTGCAGCGACAAACTAAAATGAATGTGGAGAATAAGAGCACAAGGGATGAGGACACACCGTGCAACAGAAAGATCCCAATACGAGTCGCCTTGGTGTCCTGCACCCACAGCGTACAAGCGCAGGGAAAATGAGTGCAGTGGCAAACGGCGTCTTTGAATGGTAAAGACGTAACTGCATCAGCAGGCTGCACGCAATGGAAACTGCAGTCACCGATAACGCGTGCCGTCGCGCCGCTGCGGTGCACGCGGACTCGTTGAAATGTCTCAAAAGTGAAAGTGTAACTTGGTGTATAAGTGCGACTCTCCTCTTTCTCAGGCTGCCGACGGAGATTTGCCATCGGCCCAACGCCCTCCAGTCAACAGTCCCCGGACCGTAGAATCCACTAATATTCATGCCTTCACACTAAGACCCGGAACGTGGCTAGGGGTGACAGAAGGCCAATCTGACTCATTCGGACGAAACCAACACATCTTCAGCACGCAAAGATTGCTAACGTGTCCCACCACGCTGACAAAGTCGAAAGAAATATTTTTTAAAACTGCAATTATAGAACGGCGACATGTGTAAGGTCTACTGCGGAATTCGTGCCCTATTCCGACTCCCGGTGAACTCCTGCGGCGCAACAAAAAAACGTTACGCATTCAACGCGGGTAAGAGGTTAGATAATGTGCAAAATCTTGTCTGATACTTTTCCCTCCCTAGATAATGTGCAAAATCTTGTCTGATACTTTTCCCTCTCTTTCTTCAACTGTGTGCCTGCAACTCGAAGACAGAACAAAACGAGTCACACGCGCAAGCCAGGTTGAGGTGTCGACTGTCGCGGCGTTTGTTGCTGCTGCCGACTCTCATTCCATTGGCCAAGAGTACTCCGGACACGGAAAAATTGTGCCTGGTAGAGTGGAACAGATTTCAAAAACGGCACCCGGTGGCAGTTTGTGAATAATTTGGATTCTGCAAGCTGCTTATGCACTTCTGCAAGATCAGTGATGAAAGGTCCGGGGGAAGAAGCACGAGGAACGCTCCTTACATTTCACATGGCCTTTTGCCAGTAAAAAGATTGAAGCTGTTAGTGGTGCCCGATCTCACCCGTCTTTTGACAGAAGTGATAACGGGACCGACGCAGCGTACAGCTAGTCTGGTTGTGTATATCCGGAAGGAAGCACTGGAATGAAGAAGGCATCGGGGATATCGCCCTTCGCAGAGGCATGGGACTGTTCGGTTTGGAGCTGCTCACCGGCCCGAGAAGAGCAGCAAATCTTTGTGTTTAGGACGGTGCAGGACACGGCTTCCTCCCAATGCAGTCTCAGACTTCCACGCCTAAAGCATGTCAAGCAGTATGCATGCAAACACACGGTGTGGAAGTGCTCAGGAGCTGGGGGGTATTAAAGTCATCGCCTACAGCATTTTCGCTGAAAACTCGTTTCCTAGCACCTAATTTTGCTAGGGAATATTGCGAGCTGGATGTAGGTAGAAAGTTCTGGCCGGCTGGTTTGGTGTGCGTTAGGTATAGCTGTAATGTGTCTTCGAATGAGGAGGCAAAATCATTGTTGCCACAAAATGTGACGGATCCACCGGAATTTCCAACTTTCTTGCTTCTTGTGGCCACTTCGTGTACCTCGTGTTCAGCTTTGGCTTGACGTATTAACCTACACAATGACAAAGCGGAAGCTCCTGCTCCCGACACGTCTACCTTCTCACCTAAGAGGTAGAAGGAGGTATCACGAGGATGCGAAACAACATCTCTCAACAAACCGGGAGTACTTCACCGCCCTAAAAGTTAACCTCATGACAACTTGAAACGTATCCTTTCTCAGCGGCTACACTGGAAACAGAAAGCGGCCGTCTTGAGCCTGACGGGGCAGAGAGCTTCCTACGCATGCAAGCAAACGTAGGCTGTCTTCAAAACACAGCTGTCTGCCAGGCACAAGAGGGTGTCTTCGCCGTCTTGAGTAACAGCGCAGCTCTTTCTACTGTTTTGTGCTCGACAGATTTACACACGTTAGACAGGAATGAAAAACGTTTATACATGTTATACTGTCCTCCGAAACACCTATTCTATTTAAAAATATCATTCCCGTTGCGCATAGAAAGCAAAAGGTCTAGCTCTGCAAGAAGGCAAACAAAACTACACATGTGCTCACATCTCAACATGTATGCAATGAGTATGCTAGGACCATCGAAGCTGTACGCCAGATGAAATTGAAACATATACGTGTGTACATATGTATATATATATATGTATATATATATATATATCTCTAGACGCGGAGGCGCTCAGCCAAATGGGTGGTTCTGCCGAGTCTTTCTGATGACAGCTCGGTGGCTGGAGTTGTGAGAATGACGTGGAAAAATGCTTGCTGTATTTTCGGAAGAGTTTTACTATTCTGCGCCTGAAAAAGTGGAGAAACGCGGATGAGTGATTTTCCCATCTTTGCAGGAATCTGTTGGCAACACAGTCACGGCGCACGTGATACACTTTCAGCTGTCACTAAGTAATATGCCTGTTGGACATATCTTTAGACAAGGTAGTTTAATGTTATGTCAAAATGTGCTGCCTTAACCCTTGTCAGCCGAGTTGCTCGCTTCCTTGAGAAAGCTTCGTTGCATCAGACTGCGACGTGGCTACATGAGAGCCGCTTCTTCTGGTGATTATGCTATTCTGATTCGCGTGAGTGTTGCGACCTCCAAGAACTGAATGCCTCCTTCATTCGTGCGCATCTATAGTGCGTATCCTTGCAGGCCATTTTTCTTACATTCTCGTAGTTTCTTTTCTTTTGAAAAGTAAGCAGGCTTTTCGCTGCCCTCCTGCACAGAGAAACGCGTCACACGCCAATGCCAGGAGTACTTAGAAGATAGACAAGGATGATTTTTTCTCCCTTCGCTCACGTGCAAAAACACCTGGCCGATGTACGCATTTCACGGAATGTTGGAACCCGACCCGTCCGGCACTGCATCCTACGTATTGATGTCGTTTACACTTGGCTGCCCAGAACAAAGAAAATACGCATTATCTGCATTGTGCAGGAAGGCGAAGGTATTGCAGAGTGGAACACAATGCCAGGGATAGAGTGACCTTACTAAAAAGGTATCATTACATCCTTCGTTGGACAGTTGTAGACTCATAGGGCAGAACGTTTTTTTTGACAGTATTAGCTTCTACGCTCGAAATTGTACACTTTGTGGAGACGCATAATCAAGATTCAAGTGGGTATCACACGTTGCACCTAAGCGGCATACGTGTCCATAATCACACCTTGCCGTGCCACACTGTGTTCTGCACTACGAGAGTGTAGACGCTACAATATTCTATGATGGTGGCGGAGCTTGAATACAGAGCGACGCCCAGCGTAAAATATCTGTGACGCGGTGTTTGCCAATGACGGCAAGTTTGTCAGCCTGCTGCGTCACCGCCTGCATAGCTTCTGATGTCACGCTCCGTGGAAGTGCAGCAGGTAGGAACGTCGTCGATGCCATGTGATATTGGAGATGTAGACTTGTAACACTTTCTCATTACGATCTAGACTCTGAATCCGGGAACGTCATCGGTACCTTGTGACACTGGAAATGCAAACTTGTAACACTTACTTATTACGATGTAGATTCTGAATCCTGGACGCGAAAACGTCTACAGCCAGGAACGTAATCGATGTCTTGTGATACTGGATAGGAAAAGTTATGACACTTTGTCATTACGACGTAGGCTACACATGCTGGACGCGACTACACCCACAGTCGAAACCACAAATAGTGGGCGTGTTCGCGAATGCAAAGGGTGGGGCACGCGCATGTATGTTCAGCTCTGAACATAGGCAGAGCTGCATGTGTGTGCCACGTCCACAATCACGAGCGCTAGCTATCGGGCATTACAAGTGACTGTTGAGTGTGTAAACAGCTACCCACAGTAGAACGTGTAATGTAGTAGACGTTAACTCAGGAATGACGCAAGCGCGTCACACGATGAATTGAGTGAGACACCAGTTTATGTTGAACAAGATTATGTCTGCTTTGCTCGAACGTGGAAACAAAACTTCCAGTGACGAACCGGAGATGGATTCAAATTCGTACCCGTGTTCGTGGGCTGACAACCAACACTACCTGCGTCTGCATTTCTTTGGTGCCTATTGGGAATCAGGAGCTTGAAACGGTCAACTCACGTGTGTAGGGATATCCTTGCGCCCGCTTTAGGGGGTTTACACTGTGTAGTGAATATCTTGCCATCGAGCGCGCTCAAAGGTTCCGCGTGGTAGGTAACGTTTTGCAGGCAGGGCGGCGTCATCTTCCACGGTCTTCGGTAAAGAAACTTCCCAAAAAGTCAGACCGCAATACTACTCTGGTTAGATTATATGACGATGGCTCAACTTCCCCGGAACCTTTGTATTTTTCAGCTGTTCACGTCGAATATCTGGATGGTACTCCACTAGTCGAGTACACTAATTAGGTGCATTCCAAACGTGTCAGATCAAAGTGGTTTATCGAATTAAGGAGAACGACGACTTTGCCGTGTGGCATTTCGCCTCGTCCTCGGTGGACAGTGTTCCCCGCTTTCTCTGTGAAAACACCAGGAGTGAGGTACTTCATGCATGAGTGTCTCTCAGCTCCAGTCCTGCAGGTTCTTCCGCTTCCGGACCATACCTTGAGCATGTCGCCCTGTGCAGTACTTGATGCGTATTGCGCTGCAAGGTGTGACTGGATTTATCTTGAAGGGCGTTCTACTCTGGTGGAACGAACAGGTGCGTTTTGGAGAACTGCATTGGGTTGCCGCAGACGCGAGCGAACTCGCAGACTAAGCAGACTGTAAATATTTAGACTGGAAGCATGTTTTGCATCTGGCAGAGATTGTCAGATTCTTCAAGTAAGGTGAACATGTATTCGGCGGAGACAGACTGAGCGCTTTTGCTTCGTGAATGTTGCTCTGTGGGTAAACGCAAAAACAGCTGCGTATCACCTGGCTTCCATATCACGTAGCCTTTTTAAGCAGAAAGTCGACGCCACAGCAACGGTCATACGTAATAAAGAAGGTCTACAGCGCCTGAAACAGTAGCGGCGTCTTCGTAGTTGTACTAATAAACATATACTATTGTTCCAGATTATTAGTAGTCATGGACTCCAGCCGGCGATTACACAAAACACGTACCTTATCTACAGGGGATCCCTTGTCAGTATGACTCAATCATCGTTGCGACGGGGTTCTGGGCGGTGCTCCAGCGGGGAAATTCGCACTGCAACTGCGACACTTAAGCGGCAGTAGATTCCCACCCAGATGGTCCAGGGACCATCGAGTCTAGTAAACACGTAATTTCGTGTCGAGTCTAGTAAACACGTAATTTCGTTTGGTCCTGGAGTCTGCAGACCGAGGAGAAAGTAACGAACTGGTACACTACCCCGGGCGATTTCGAACTTGCAAAGCGTCATTAAATTGCACAATGGCAGGCAGTGCACGTCCAGTGACCATGCACATCAGCGCCTTTCAGCTTAGCGCCGCTAGACATGGTTAGGACCCTACTATTAAGCGTGTTGGTAGTGCTGATCACGTACGTGTTATTCACCTTTGAGGCACAGTGCGTCGGTCGGCGCTGCCGCCGTACATTCTGCATTCGCAAATGGCATGCAGCACACCCGTACGCCCATGTCCGTCCCTTTGCAAGAAATGTAGAGAACGTTGTTCAAATGGTGGGCTTTCTATATCAGATGCGTCTGTTTTGCAAGGAAGATCTAGCGAGCTGTCTGTCAGCGCAAACAATCGGAAACCCTCGTATAACAAAGACTTAATCCGCACGCACAAATAATCGTAATTGGTGTTCAGCACCTACTTTGTGTTGAGGCATATTTTTACCTTATACATAAAATGCCACCGCCGGCCCTATTATGGTGCTACAACAATGTATTGCACGACTTCTTCTGGCGAGGAACACGCCTTAATGCCAGCATATGCGGGTTACGTCGGCAGGGCTTCCGCCTTCACGGTTGTTTCGCTGCTCGTGGTGTCAAGTTTTGGCGACTGTGGCAAAGGAAGCCTTGGCAAAGCTTTCCGGCTGTTGTGACTTTGGTCGTCTGACGGATGTGCATTAGGGGTATCGCGGCAGAAGGCGATTGTTCAGCGCGGAACCCCATTTTCGCGCCAGGCGCAGACACGTCCCGCTTCATCCACTCAGCAACTGAATTGTTTTTATATGACAATGCGTGTGAATTATGGCCCGTGAGTCTTTTCCGTGCACGAACCCTAAGACGACTTTTTGCTAGGAGACGCGATGCACGGACTCGAGATATAAACACTGTGCGCGCTTAGGTTACAGCCACGGTTTCGAGTTGTCCCTTCAATATGTCTCCAACGGAACCGCAACAGAGAAAACTGGTGCAGGCACCTAAACATCATATGGCTAAGCGGCGGTTGTTATAGCAAGTTTGCTGGCTGACAGTGGGAAGACTGACTTACTGCGCATCACGTACTCGCCATTGCCACTGCCAACTACTCATCAATCATCCACTCAGCACACCGGCGACATTTGACTATATACACGAGATCTCGACCCCTACCCGCACTACCGGGATCCTCCTCGTTCGTAAAAAAAGGTTCTGAGGCCTTGTAATACTTCGGAGCAAATCCGTTGTTGACAAACATCTGTACACTGTGAGAAGAGGTTGTTAACGCAAGCTTCTTCGTAATGTCGGCGCACTTGAGATATCGACAATTTATGGCCCTTTTCCGTGCTTCTCTGACTCCGTTGTCGTCCTGTCTACCAACCGGGAAGGATCAAAGCCAGCGTACTCCATCCACTCCACTTGAACATCTGCGTGGTCTCAAATAAATTCCGAGGGGATATACTGATTGGCTGTCCTTGCACTCGAAGTGATGTGCATTTTCCACGGTGGAGCATCTCATGATTAGGAACCTTGTTTAAGACTGGCCGGACTCCTTAATTTCGTGGAATTGAAGCCTGTACGTCTACCCTACACGAATTTTTTTGAACAACAATGACGTTTATGTTGAATATGTGTTTGGCTCAAGCCTGCGTGTGCCAAACGACTAAGATGAAATGAAGTAAATACGTTCTTGTGGAATCCACCGTGAGACAAAACGCAATACGGATAATACGAGTGGTCGCGCAGGGATGGATTATACACGTAAGGGAACTCTTTTGTTGTTACACAATCGAAAGGACTCAAAGACACCGATTATTTCTGTACTTACTCAACTGTGTTGCCTTGGTGTCGAACACAACTTTTGAACTCAATGATCCGCCAGTGCTTCTAAGAAAAAGTCGCCCGTGTAAGCATGGATACGAAAGCGTCGATTTTAAGACCATAATTGACACCACTCCACACTGGTGGACAGCCATTCAGAGCAAACCTGTTTGCTGTTGTTCACCGTGAAACTGTACTTTCGAGGGGGCCACCAAGACGTACACACGCGTGGGGTTTCACCGCCCTCAGAGGGAGCGTGCAACAAAGACCACAGTACACATTTGCCATTGGGGTGGAGATTCTAAATGTCCAAATTTCGTACACAGCGCACGAGGAGAGTATAAATATATACATACACATATGTATATACACGCCCTTTCGTCGCCTCCTTTTCCTCTTGAGTCAAAAAAGACTTTGACGCGCAAAAAGGGACCCGTATACACTTTGCACACTGTAAATGTATAAGTCTACTTAAAACGTTGTTGAACCGAGGCTACGACCAAACTGGTAACACGGTACTCTTTTGTGTTTACCCTCTCCGTCCTTACGCTTCGTGCTTCGCTGGAGCTGGAGTCTAATCAGAAAAAGGAGACGCACGCACTCATCTCACTAATTTACAGGGCATTTAATTATGTTTACAAGGTCGTGGTAGCTCCTGTGGGTCATTGGTTTTCAATTATTTATTGTCACAGGATCCGGGGAGGTGTCTGCGATGCGTGCCCTGCATAGCAGCTGCGTCAGTTGGGACGCGTGCTTTAATGCAGCAGCAGTGCGTCTGAGCTCGTGTGGTACACTTTCACTCCAGGGTCAATCACGCAGGTACTGCAATATGTTGTCAAGTAAGTCGAACCAACGTCGCCGTTCCTTTGGGGAGCACCCTTGCCTGCTGAAATACCACACGAATTTCGTTGTCTCAGTGGTGACTGGCGCTCGTGGACGGCAGCTCGGTTGGTTCGCGTAGTACGCAGTTTTGGAGGACACGGGTACGCCCATCGACTACACATCAGAATTTAACATTACAGATGGAATTTTTACTGATAGAAGCGGAGAAACGCACTTCTAGCTTTGGCAAGCAAGGTCCGCTTCGTTTTGAGGTGCGGGTGCGCGGCTTGAGCCAGATTTGCTGCAGCAAAAGAGTGGGTCAGAGTACACAGAACTTATGAGTGATGGTATCAGAAGCAGGTTTCCCAAGACAGTTCTACTATTTTGCATGAAAGCTTTTAAATGAGTGACGGTATAAAACTGCTTAAGAGAGTGGTTTTGAAACACACTTCTCTGCAGTCCGCCGACATGATCTACACTGGCGTCAAC
This sequence comes from Sarcocystis neurona, assembly GCA_000727475.1. Taxonomy (NCBI): domain Eukaryota; phylum Apicomplexa; class Conoidasida; order Eucoccidiorida; family Sarcocystidae; genus Sarcocystis; species Sarcocystis neurona. The sequence continues at coordinate 2,309,216 of KL647306.1, forward strand.
CTATCAAGCAAAGTCAGATTCACCACTGCGAAGTTCATGTACACAGGGAGTGCTACCTATTTAGTATGCCCCACCGCTGACTACCCTAGCAGAACTGAACTAGAAGCTCAATGCTGCACAACCGGTGATTGCGCGCCTGCGATTAAGACAGTTATGTCAGCCCCAGCCAGGCAGCGCCTTTTGCATTGGGTTGAAGATATTTTGCTGGACTGCGTAGTGTGTGACACCGTTTCCCTATCGTAACCGTGTGCCCAGGTATGCCTTGGTTCTTCTAAATGACGCTTAAACATTGACGCCTGTAACCAAAACCTTGGTCTGCAGACGGGTACCGCCAATCAGGGAGCAGAAGATCAAAAGTTACTTCTTCTCAGGAAGGCGCAGCACACCCGTTGGGACGCACGTACATGGATTCGAAGCTTCCGTGTTATACCATCCGTCCAGCTCATCTCTGTTCTTGTTCAGGTAAATCCGAAAAGCACACCCATTGAGTTGCTGGTGAACAGATTCGAAGATTACGTGTTTTATCATCCGTCCCGGCGATCTTTGTTCTCGCTGAGGTGCGTTCCAGGATGCCCGGTATTTTGAAAGTAGGCGGTCGCTTGCGGCCTCTTGTCGCATACAGCTTATCATAGCCCCGTCTCCAGAAGAAGGTACAAAAATTCGTGAGTCGTGGCCGATATAATCTCGAAGCCCCTCCCACTACTGCTTAGCAATGGAAGCCGGCTTTACGACTGGCCACAGCTGTGCTGGTGGCAGCAGGAACTGCGACAAATTCTCACCTAGAACTCACAGGTTTCCCTGCCACTCGAAAAATACAGTGCTCTTTCGCGCGCACTGAGCGTCGTACTACCCGGGCTGTGCGCCTCGTACAGGTGTAGATACACTGGACGTAGTGACAACCACAAAGTCCACAGCAAAGCTTGACAAGCGCCTCTACTTGCCGGAAGTCTCTGGTAGTCTAAGTCGTTGCTTGCACCGTGCAGTCCTGAAAAGGAACATCCGATGATACACGCCTTCTGGATCATCGACAGTGACGTTCACACGGAAGGGGACCATTGTTAATTTTACCCTGTAAATTCATGTGTACGCACATGTTAGAGCCCTTTGTCCACAGATTTTCACGTCCGCTCTCGTGGTGACAAAGCGGCACTGTCCTTCCGACAGAGTCCGGCCCTCTTGTGCCAGTTGTGTTGCTTCTGCTACTGAGTGAAATGGTCATACTTTACTTCGGTCTCACAAGGCGCACTCAAGATGCGTTGCCTGGAATACCGTCCGCAGTACGTGCTCTCTGAGTGTGGGAAACTCCCACCTGCACCGATTGTGGCAGCTGACGAGTTGTCCGTACTCCTCGGAGACACTTTCGCTCCACTGTTTTTCAGCAGCTGTTGCTTTTGAAAATGAACGATTGGCAGTAAGCAATGGCAGGTGCTGTAGTGCGGAGAAAAAAACTTTAAGCTCGCACGCTGTTAATTTCACACAGGGAACAAAAAAGTGCTCCATCTGTTGTTTGCTCAGCAGAGTGTGCAGAAGCAACGCTCCCGGCGAGAAACGCGCCTCCAGGGTTGGGTCCACTGTCGCAGACCCCATCGCAGAGCTCGGTGAGACATTTCTCGAACCTACATTGAATCGTTTGGTCACTCCTACATGTTGCTTCGGCACGGTGAAGGCCACCCGGCTCTCAGACAACAACAGCAAGTCCCGCGGCAGCTTAGAGAGCCCGAGGAGCAGAGTAAGGTAAAGTTGTGCCTCATTGCAGAGTCTGCCAGTAGTACTCGAGAGCAGGGGGCACGAAACAGGAGGTGCATACGACGTTTCGGATAGGTCTGGTAGGAGCTGAAACGGCAGCGAGGGCACAGTTCTTGTCATGCCGCTAAGTGCACGGTCTGCAGCAGATATCGTCCTCGTGGCACTGACGGACGGTCGCCCAGAGGCACCCAAAGAATCAATGGGCGACGTAGCTGTACTCGTGACTTGCAGTCCGCAGAAGCGTAGCAGCAGCTCTTGCACGAGACATCGGGTGGCACGTTCGAGCAGGCCTCGCATTGCAGGTAGCTGGAGTCTGAAAACTCTGCCGGGATTCATTGAGATACCACGAGCAGGCACAGGTGGCGCAGAATACGATGTGCGGCCCACAGGTGGACGTGAATGTCCGGCCGTAGACTCCCCTGAACATGAGAACTCATTACGCGTTGTTGATCGACTGCAGCGGTCATATATTTGCAATTTCTGAAAGTGATTTCCGAGCCACAGAGTAAGCCTTGCAAGTGAAATGTCATCAAAGGTCCCCACGCGCCTAGGCAATATCCCGTCTAGCATTAAAACTGCCAGGCGAGCAGCAAATGGTGACTGCCATGCATCGTGGCGTGCACCACTCTCCTGCGTGGGTAATCCCCTGTCACATGATGAGTGAGTAGGTTGAGCGCCTTCTGGAAGTTCGGGGCGCACGAGTATTTGCAGTAGACAGACGAAGTCGTAACCTGAGAAGACCGCGGCGCACGACACGTGGTCGTCACCAGCTCGGCCGGCTGTCATAACGTATTGACCGAAAGCTTCGAATTCCGCAGTGGAGAATAAACCACACCGATGGAAATGTCCTGCAAGAGTGGACACATCACGCGGCAGTAGCGGCGTCCCTCCTTCCACCTCACGCGGTCGTGCCGCCTGAGAGGATTCGGGTAAAGCCTTGCTCTCGCGCTGCTCCTGCTGGCGTTTCAACATACCTACCACATGGTTACAGCAGGCCCGGAGCAGCAGCATAAGCAAACTGTGCTCATCCTTCTTCCCCGTACGTGGCCTGCTGCTAGAAAATTCGGGCACGATAGAAAGGGATTTCTTCTCTTTTGGCGAGTCACTGACAGCGCCAGGGACTGAGAGAATGTCTGCGTTTACGTCCTTGTGAAACGAGGGTATACTGGGTGTACCCGCGTGAAACATGTCTGTCGTCGGCACACGTGTATCACAGCCATCGAGGAAAGCGGATGGGGAAACTAAAAAACAGGCAGCGTCCACAAGATCTACAAGATCCTGCGGTGTAGGGCAACACGCTAAACGTGGAGGAGAGAGAGTGCTTGAGAGCGTCTTCGGTACCTGCGCTGCCGTATCGACCTTGTTAAAAGCGGAGAGACCACACTCTGCAAAAGGGCATCGTGCAGGACGTGTGTCCGCCACCGCAGTCACCGAGGTGTTGCCTGGTGAATTGTCCAGACAGTGATATCCAGCGTTGGAGGACGCAGAGTGTGACGGCAGCCTCAGAAAGACTTTTGACGCGGCATACTCGAAAAGGCGAAGCACGCTAGATCGTATGCGCTGCGTGACGCACACGGGATTACTAGATAACACGTCGATGGGGTGGGCGCTGCCAAATGGCGATAAAGCGTCGGCGCGGCGCGGAGGTGAATGCCGTTGCTGAGTGTCGAGTAGAGTACCTCGCAGTGCACGCCTGCCTCCAGCTGCTGCTTCTGCAGTTCTTGTTCCACGTGGTCTTTTCTGATCTGCATTCTCGACATCCGCCAGGCGCAGCGCCTCAACGAGAGCGGAGAGGAATATGACGCTACCGGAAAACCGATTTCCTCGAATCGCAGGGAGAGCAGTAAACAAGCGCTCGGCATCACGCGTCTGACAAAGAAGGTCGTACACCGGGGCGAACACTCCAAATACACAATTCGCTGCCAGTATCCCAGTGCCGCAGAATATTCGCTCTGTAACTTGCTGGGTGTGCGACTCCTTTGACGGCGCGCCCGTGCTGTGCTGCTTTCCCTCACACATTTCTGCGTTCTTTATCGACATAGTATCCTTTTCCGGTGCCTGCTCGTCTAGTTTGAGTCCACGCGGTACAGGTATCATCCTGTTGCTCGAACTCCGCGGCCTTTGCCACAGTGCGGCGTGTTCCTGTAGGGCGCGCACCTTTTCTATCAGAGCACCATGCAGCTCTACCGCCGCCAACGCCACTGCTGGCAGCGACGTTACGGCCACTGATTCGCTCAAGTGCTGCTGAAACAGCAGCAAAATGTGCCGTAGAGCTTGCAAAAGTACTGCTACCGACGGTGGCGGGATCGGTGGGGCGAGCACAGACACCTGAATGTTATTGTGCGGGTGCGTCACCTCAGTGTGTTCGAATTCCGCCATTCCTGCGGAAACTGGCCGGACAGTCAACGCAGCGTCACCGGCAGGAATAGATCCGGACCACCCAGATGCAACAGCTGCCTGGTCGTCCTTGCCCGAATTGTTTCGGCAGTGTAAGGGATAGGAGACAAAACTCCAGGATTTGTACAGGTCGGGTACACATTGAGCTGTACGTGGGCCTGCAGGAAAGTATGAAGGCACGGCGGCTGCTATGTCAGAAAAAGGTGACACCAGCGAACGCAACCTGGGAAAAGCAGCAGCTGCTGCAGCTACCGCCCTCTGTGCAGCTCGAGCAGCAGCCAGTGTGTTCGTTTCATTGGGTACTCCTGAAGAAGCGAGTTCACGATTTAGGATTTGGAATTGGGTGGTTCCTTGTAGCACGTTTTCAACGGTGGTGTGTGACACTGAATAATTTGTAGACCCTCGTGCATATTCACGCTGTGGCGAGGATGCACTGCGTTGATCAGCATGACGAACGGAAGTGTCGTCGCAGGAGGAGCCGGATAACGAAGCTTGTTCGATGTGCTCTCTTGGGTTAGCGGCAGCGGGGTCAGGTGAAACGACATCGATACGGGCAGCAGCAGAACCATCACCAACAGCACTACTGAATCCCTCACAAGACGCACTGTCCCCAGGACGCGTGGAGTTTGCGCCGCCTGCCGGGTTCTCAGAGTGGTCTTCCCGTGTGACAGGCCAAGGAGCGGTAACAGCGAGAGGAGGGAAAGCTGCTTTCACTCGAAGGAGGTAGCGTAGAGCGTGAAGCACGCAGACCCAATCGTGGGAACGCAAAGTGTGAGCCTTCTCAACGATCCAGTGATGCGTCGCCGCAGCGAGAAGCTGCAACGGAGAGAAACAAAACTCCGCACGAGTGAGGCACCGCCGCGGACTTTTACTAGGAGGGCCGCCACGTGTGTCGTCCTCGTTTTTCTCCCCTCTGCGCCGGCTGTTGGCAGGGGTGGGTGGTGCAATTGAAGAGGAACGCCGGTCATAACGAACCTCCTCCGTGCCTCGCGACTCGACAGCGCAGCCCACCACTCGACGACACCCTTTGGATGGCCTCGACGCTGCTGTGAATGGGCCCATGTATGGGGATCCGAGTACACACACGCTCTGTTGAGTCAGCGAATGTGGAAAGAACACAGCAGCCGTCGACGCTGAGGAGGCGCAACTAGCCGCATCGTCAGCTACCAGCGTAGCCGCCGTTTTCGCGACGACGGAGGCACCTAGAGTGAACGCATGAGGAGAGCTATGGTAGGAGTAGAGAAACAGGTAGCAAGCTGTTGCCGCGATAAGACTCCTCGAAACGGGGTGGTGGCTGTGCTTCGCGAGCGCGACGTACGACGACATGAACATGCTCAGGTCCTGAGGGACGACGATGTGCGGATATGGAATCTGTGCGTCAGGAAGCTCTTTGCATGCAGATTCTTGCACGCGAAAAGCCGTTTGTTGCTCCGACTTGGTCGACGCTCTCACCCCCACTTTCTCCTCTGTCACCTGTACAGTTGATGAATTGTTGCCGGGCGTTCGACGTGCTCTGGCGTCGTCGCGTGCAGAAGATATACTTCTTCCTGTCGTTTCTGATGCACTCGGCGGTGAGTGTTCTCCGCTACAGCAGCATGACGGAGAGGCGACGATACCTGCCAGGATACCGGTATCATGGCAGGAGGCCGCGGCTTTGCCAGGGGATTCGGACGCGGGTAGTGCGTTGTCATTTGATAGTGATAAACCATCAGTTGGTGCATGACTAGTACGCGATGCAGGAAAACCGGCTACATCAGGCGTACACGAGTTAGCTCTACGTCGGAGGATCGACGTCTCCCAGAAAGAGAGAGGACTATCGTTTCTAGCGATGTCTTCGTGCTCCGGGGCGCCAGCGGAAGAGGCCAACTTGCTATTTTCGCCCTCTTCTTTGCGGCAAAGCGTTGCACTCCGCCAGTGACTGCTTCTGTGCGGACTACGTGAAGTACCCAGCCGCTGCAAGTGATCCTTGGTGTACTCAAACTGGTGTTGCAGACGACGACTGAATTCTTCCTCGAAAGCGAGGCACACAGCTAACCAAGCCTCTCTCGTCGTGTCTGCTGGCGCGGCCTGCTCTGTTGGTGACTGGCAGCTTGCACGTACAGCTGCGGTAGCAGCCTTCGCAGCAGCGCCACCTCCCTCACCCCTCAGCCTCAGTTTGCGCAGCAGTGTGGCGCAAGCGTGCACACAGAGAGCAATTTCTTTCGTGCTAGCAAAGGCGCCTGCTTTCAGCAGCTTAAGGACAAGAAACGGCAGGTCGGGCAGAAGTGGCTCTACGGGCAGGCCCGCGACTGCATAGAGATGGAGGGACGAATAACAGTCTGGGCTTGACCGCCGTAGATGGTACAGAAGTGATTTGGAGAGGCACGCGTGGCGCAGTGGACTTGAACCGAAACCGGGGGGAGACGCTAAAGGGAGAACAGATGAAGTAAAACGAGGAGACGCCGCGGAGACATCGTGAGGAATACCAGTTGTAGAACGTCGATCACATGAAACACGGGACGCAGACGAGGTCGAATGAGAAGATTGGGAGCTTGTACAACAGCATGGAGTGTCACCACAGTTATTACGTGGAATACGCGAGACACCGGTGGGTAGTGACTGTGATGCACTGACTGCAACGGGGGATGCGTCGTTCGTTTTACCTCGTAGCAAAAGTGAATTGCGAACACGTATGGCACTTTTGTCGCCCCCAGTGAAGCGGTGTGTAGATGAAAGCCAACCAGACTTTTGCTTGGAGGTGTGCGGCCTACTTGCGCTGCTGCTGGCGCTGTCAAGGCGCATGCTTCTCAGAACGCGGAGAAGCTCTTCGGAAGACAGATTATTATCTGGGTGAGCAACTGCCCTTGCCGAGCTGTGACTTGTCGAACAGCTGACGTGGTCCAGGACAGGGTCACAAAAAATATTCCTCGCACCTGTTATATTAGAAGACGCCATTCCTCCTTTATTAGTAAAACTCGCGTGCGCATCTGTTGCAGCACAAGCTTCCTTATAATCAGGTTTCTGTCGTCCCCAACAACACCCCGCGAAGACGCAGCGACAACTCCATGAACGCCGCAGAGAACACGGGTAAGAGGTAACTTCAGGGCGGATGCGCGAGAAGGTGCACAGGGCAGACCCTGTCGCCCCCACGAGTGTGCAATCTGGGAAATGCAGCATAGTCTCCCTAAAAAAAAATCTTCGTGCATTCCTCTGCTGGTCAGGCGGTGTGCCGCTCGCCAGCGATTGACGCTGGGCTGGAACACTCGCACTAAGTCGTTGTTCACTGTCGCGACGCAGTGTTCCCAACAAGCATTCTCCCCCGGTCTCGGGAAGCAGCCCAGGAAGGATCAACACATCCGCACCACCAGACGGCTGACTGCACTGCTGCTGCTTTGCACGCCGCGGCAGGCATGCAAAGCGTAAGTGTGGCATGTACAGAATACTGGAACACACCACGAACACACGCTGTGCGCATATCTTCGCATCGTACCGCCTCCGCAGTCGCCCATTCGTGTATGGTGAAACTCACAATTGAGCGGCATTGCAAGTTTCTGCACGAAATCCTAAACAAATTAGATCGTGTGGTGTACCGGAGGCACCCTCCTGAATGGTGAAGATCGCACACGTGGGAGTACTTTGTGGCACATATCACGGCATCGCAAAGCGAGACGCCGAGGCCTTAAAGCGGCTGAAGAACCGGGACCGCGGCGACAACCTTCAAGCGACGAACTCGACTAATAGGTTTTCAACAAGGGAAGTGGTTGCACTCGTCCGTTCTATACGGCCTTTGCCCACACCACCTCTGTCTGAACCTAGCACACCGCGCGTTGGCGTGCGGGCTGCACGTCACTGTACCACGTGTCTACGGCTAGCTCTCTCCTTTGGGCCGCGTGACACGTTACACATGTAGCTCGAGAAGACTGTAGCTCACAGCGTCGTCGTATTTGGGCAGAACAGGAGTACCACTCCAGGGGAAGTGACCTGAGCCTATCCGTACGAGTACTGCCGGTGTAGGATAACAACCTACAGGCGCTCCCGCCCTTGCCTGAGGAAGTTGCCCGTGACGATGTACTCTGACTAAGCGTGCTACCTGAAATAAAGGGTACAACCATGTTATCCTCCGCATGACAGCAGAAGAGCGATAATCTGGTGCGTAAAATTACACGGAAAAACTGAAGGCAAAACACAAGCCTGCATATGAGGTCAGACAACTCGCAAAAAGCTTGCAACTGCAAATTGTCATACACCAAGCAGCGTGGCGTGTGCAAGTGTACGCGCATACGGGTACCGAAGCCTTCGTTACTAGCAATCTATTTCCCTTCATGCACACGCAGAAGCGATACGAGTCGTGGTTACTGAACCTTGTACGCGGTTTAGCGCGCGCATGCGTGCGGTGCGACGCCCGCAACAGAGCATGCACACTCGATGGGCGTACCCATCACAATGGACATGCATTGAGGAAAGCCGTGGAAAGATTTCGATGCTCCCTCCAGAGCGCTATAAAAGGTCCCTCTTATATGTATAACACGTACATATAGTCGTTTTTACGCCGTTCAGACACTAAGGGGCTTGTCAACCTTGTGTGTGCTTGGTGATGTAGACGGCGTCAACGCAGACCCGACACCGGTATGTCGGTGATCTGTACCTTTATATCCGGCACTGCTTTTCCCAGCGCTATACAGGTCTTGCGCTTGTCGTTTTACTGCAGTTGTGTGTCCCTGCTAGCATAGAACACTTTGTCCGGTATGCAGCCAAAACGCCCAATCTTTTTGATAGGATTGTGTGTGATGAGAGACACAATTTGCAGATTAGCGGCAAGTGCGTTGTCTTACATCGTGCCGCATGCCAGTTCGATTTACAAAGCAGTTCCTTCATTATTGTGTGCTGCTAGGCTTCCGCTTATCCACTGTTCCCGTGCAGCTTTCTGCACGTTATCCACATCCACTGGCACAGACAGATTCAGTCATACACGTACTTATGAGTTCGCATGCGTCGCCGTGTGTACACGTCATTAAGCTGCGGTTACGTCCCGCTTCGGTGGTCTAATCTGCGATATTTATGGACCCTTTACAATGGAGGTGCCGTTCAACGTTGAATGGCAATAGTGTGGACTGTGAGATCACGTGACATACGCTGATGGCATCTATTCCCCACGGTGCAGGCAAGTCCTACCAGTTGCGCGTGCTGCTTCCATTCACACCGTAGTTACTATTGCAGGCAGGTAGTCACATGATGTCCTCTTGCCTTTCCAGCCGGACAGGCACCCTCCGGCAACACAACAGCAAGCAAATCGGCACAATCCACTTAAGTAGGAAAAGGTGCGGACTGCCAGTAGGTGGTGCAGCATTAAAGCACTTTCCTACTTGCAGATTCTTTCGTAACAGCGTGTGTTATGCGCTTCACTGCAGGACGCTTCTGTTAATGCGAGAGGCTTCTGTCGCATTATTACTTTTCTTGTAGCTGCATATCCGATCGACGGAAACGTGCGTGTACACTTTGAAATGACAGATTTCCAGCAACGGAGTAGCTCGTCGAAGACGAACAAGAGCGTCAACGCGTCCGTTACCGACGCAACGTTACTGCGAAGCCATATAGCGTGCAACATGGAGGGACGACCAAACAACAAGACGAACAAGGCGGTTCGAACACGAAGGACCTGGTATTACTCGCAAATGCGCAGTCCGCCTGAAGGGATAGAGCATTTCTCTTGACTTGCCAACGTCCACTGCACGAGCAACACGCCTCACTGCTGCAACTGCCCTACGGTTAAACAATGCAGTAGACAACAAGGCGCGCCAGTTCAGACCTGCGGCTGCGGCGGCGAGTATTGAAATGCTTTCGTTTCTGTGCCACAAGCAGCCTGTACGCCGAAGGTATGCACTCGAGAGAATGGGGTGGAGACGCTTCTTGAATTGTAGATAACAGTTTTTGGGGAGAAAAGGTGACAGTTCGGGAGAACGGCACGGCGGCCGTTGCGTGCAACCACAGAAGAGTACCGAACAGCGTTTTTCTGAACGTTGGATGTTTGACAAAACATGAGACCTGGAAAGTGAGACGGATGTTCGCTTTTTTACGTGGAGCACTGAGAGGCATAGTTCGAAGACGACGTGGAGTTGTACGTGATTTATTCCATCAGAAAAACCCTAGGATGCTTTTCTCGGTTTGCCTGCGGAGTCACTCAATAACCCTCTCCTTCTACTGCGGCCCTCTGCCAGGTTCTGGTGTCGACGAATTCTTGAGCTTTTCTTCCAGAGATTTACGTTGCGGCCGCGCTACTGGGACCCTCCGCAGTCGCTTCTACACACTCTTGTGGACTGCAGACATTTTGATGGGGACGAATTAGTGCTAACTAATGAGCGGTACTAATCAAACCCGAGTGAAGCAGTGCGACGTCCCACAGAGTCCACCACAGCGCACCATAGTATCGCAACCACTATGATTCGCACACAGCTGGTAGCACGCACTGGAGTTATCCGTAAAGACCGGCAACTACCGCCGGTGCGCACCTTTGTGAACATTACCGCACTTTTTCGCTTGAGTTACCGGTCCCCTCAACGGAAAGGTGAATGAGAACTGTGCTGCGAGCAAAAGCGGGTCCACTGCATATTTGTGGGGCGGCGACACTGTTTCTTCTACAGATACTAAAGATTTACCGCCTCCTATACAGTCTACGAGGACAAGTCGTATAAGGCGTCCTACGAGTAAATATCTCGTGCTTTTTACAAGGCACCAGGAGATTCGGAGGTGGAACACTACCTAGGTTCTTGCAGTGCTAAGCGCAGTGCAGCGCCTGACGCAGTGAGACTTTACTTATCGAGAGCTGACCACCAATCCGCTACCGCCGTGAATTCATCAAGTTTCCAGTCGACACAATCACGCACACGACAGTACACAGGCAGCCTGCAATTAGAGAGTCCTGTTCTCCCTCAGGAGCAGCCTCATAAAATGTAGGTTTCCGTCTTCCAGTGCTACTTTTGCACGAAACATAACAGGTGGTTGTTGGATGGAACACGGCTGATCAGTGGCTCAGAACTGCACAAAGCGGGAATTTGAGAATATCAAACAAGGGCGCATAAGGAACACTTGAAACCACGAACGTCGGACGGTGCGCCTTAATTGCCGTTCGAGCCTTCCACGAACAAGAAAACAGCTTTCAGATTCGGTTGCCGACGACAGTGCTTGAAGACGTGCCCGCACACGTACGGACGCCTTTTTGAGGTACATTCATCTGTGCTTGTACCCCACCCTGACGGAAAGCGATGGATGGGATGCGCGTGACTGCGGTACCACGAGCTGTCGAAGTTTGGGTCCTCGAGAAGTGGGGCACCTCAACGGGTACAAGGTACGTGATGGACAAGGTCATGTGCGTTCAGCAGTCTAAGGCACCAGGTGCCGGATTAGCAGAAAATGAGAGCTGGTTGCAGGGCACGCAGTTTCGTCGGGGGAGCTGTGCTCGTCAGACTTCAGCACAAATAGTCGACAGACGAACATGCAGTCGCCGACGAGCAGAATTATGTAAATCTTTTTTTTTAGACCGCGAGTTAGTGAAATGCAGTAAAAACAGTCTTACAATGTTATCTCTAACAACGTGGCACAATCGCAGTGCCTCACATGCCTCACCTGGAGGGATGCTATACTGAAAAGAGAGAGTGTAGCAGGTGATATTACATGTACCCCGTGGGACAGGGTTTTGTCGACCGCGTTACGAAGATCTCAGTCCTGGCGAGCTCCTGGACACCATTTCAGCAGCAGACAGTCGCCTAGGATTGCTCCTGTAAAATCTGCCTTTCATTTACTCCTTCTGCCCAACCTACGCAATGGTGGTGACGTGCTGTCAGCCACTGACCCGCAGGAGAAAGGATCAGGCTGGTCAGGCTGGTGTGCTCACAGTGGAACAAGGCTGGCGTGGAATTTGCTGGATAAAGAGGCATCTGAATTGAACAGTTGGACAACAGTTGACACAGTGGAAGACAGCTCGGAATACGAGTGAAGGGCAGCAGGCCCTCCCACCACAATGACAGATTGTGGGCGTGTGAAGGTCGTAGGGCCTGCAAAGTTACGCGCCGCTGCAAAGTTGGGGTCAGATGCACGGCAGGATATCAGTGAGCATACACTTCAAGTTCTAAAGAGATAAGAGTCGATGCTGTGCAAACCAAATCACCTGCCTCTGCGACCTGCGTAATTCAGCTCTCATGTTCCAGCTCACATCGAAAGAGGGCATTGTTACGTTCCGAACCCTTTGCCGCCTGCTTGTGAAATGGAACGTTCGGGCCCGCACGAAGCCAGGTGCCCCCGGAGGAGTTTGGCACTGAAGCCTGCAACGTCCAAGTCCCAGGTCGGTGCTGAGACGTGTTGTGCGGCTCCCAGTCTATCGCGAGTCGTCGACCGTCGAGAAACGCAGCACTGCCACATCCAATTCCTCGTCGCTGGCCGGCAGTCGCACCCCCAATGAAAGCCTGCGCCTCAGTAGTCGCAAGGCTTTTTAGTTGGTATTACGACTGAGACCGAGAATTCAGCTGGCTCGTGGGTGCCGCCGTCCCTTTTAGTTCGCCGAGGACTTTTACAGTCTTTTACTGTAGCTGTCAACGCACTTCCTGCTGGGTTGACTTGACATTTGAATTTCTGCACAGGAGGGTGCGCACGCGGGCACACTGATGTATCCTTCGTGTTATGCAAGGTGTGCTCGTCGCCCCTGTAAGGGACTGGCCCATGGATAGACAACCACGGAAGAAAAATTTTTAATTACAGCGCACGGAGGGAAACGTGGTGCGTTTTGAAGCCATCTGTATGAAGTACCGCATACATACTGGGAAGTAGCTTGTGCAGAAAACTGCACCAGAGACTCTTGATAGGCTTCCAGCGGATAGTGTCGCAAAGGAGGCAAATGCTGCAGAGTTATATTAGTAATTGCTGTATAAGACAAGAATAGTCCCTCGTTACCTTCTTCACCGCATACGGAAGCCGCGTATCACACGCTTTTCTTTAATGAAGCCATGTGAAAGGCGACAGGCGCTACGCAGCGAGGACCATGGACGGTCGAAGGCCAAGGCGCGGAACGACAGCGAAGGTGCCCACCAAGTGTCGTACAATTGGCACTACGAAGTTCTACCTGGCTTCGCAGATTTAGAAATAGCAAGTCGCTTCTACAGTGAGCAGAATGCACTTCAAAGCCAGTTTCAACGAGACTTCCTGGCAGCAGCTCTTTAGTAATGTACAACAGTGGAGACGCATTCTTCACTGCACGCAGTCGTTCGAAGGCTGCGCTGGGAAATCCCTTTCAGAGCGGGTTCGCACTGCCCCTAGCAAAAAAGGAAACTCCTGGCAAGTCCGCACTGCTTGCCGAGGGTTTGTATGTCTACAGCCAGTGTACAAAGCACGGCCGCACGGGGGCTGTCACTAAGGAATGATGTGAAATGGGTGTCTACGGAAGCCAATAACTCCTCAGTATGCTCGATGTTGTCTCCGCCGAGGGACCGTTACACATCCCCGACGTAGCAACATATGCATACATACAACCGTGAACATTCACGTGGTTGATCGGGCAAGCCTACGTGTAATGTACGGGAGTGACTCACATAGACGTGCATCGACTAGATGGTTGCACCCCACTCTATCTGCGACTCTCCACACACTGGCACACTGTACTCAATGAATAGTCCAGTGAAAGCTATGTTGAATCAAGCCTGAAGCAGCTGCTTGAGTTATGTCGAACAAGCAGTAGTACATTCTTCTCTGAGCTGCTGATGACCTCGCAGCTTCAGAAGTGAACCTCCTTGGTGCCTACCTGCACACGATTTGTATTACACTTGGAACTTTGGCGGTGTGTACCTGTAATTTGTTGCTGCCTGCCCCGTCCTAACGGTAGACTCCTTCCCCCTCCCAAGGGTGTATATTCCTGCGCGCTGTGCACAGACAATGGCTCGCTCTCTCTTTTGCGCACGTGTTACTCTAGAACATCTAAAAGGAGAAATGCGATGTACCTAGTTGGTTTGACTCCGTTATCACAGGGAAAGGGCCGTAGCGTCATGGAAGTGTGCTACTGGTCGATGTGCGACGAGTGCGGACCGTTGCATTTCACGCGCAGGTCTGTTCATGCGAGATTGCGAGCTCAACGCAAATCCGTGGCTCCCCTCACTGACAGCCCTGAACAACGCAGTGTTGGGGCGCGTCGACCTCGCCTCGTCTACGCACCAACTGCAGCAAAGCATCGCGTCAAGCAACGGCGGATCACGCGTTCACTACGAACGGCTGTTTCGTATTGCTGCCCGTTCGCCCGTGCGTGCTTCCAGAACCACAGGGAGGCCTAGTGACTTGCTTGGTGTGAACAGGTGTTCCACATTCTTCGCATGCTTGAGCGTGCGTGCTCCGGGAGTCACAAGGAAGCTGGAGTACGCGGTTGACGACGATTTGCGCATATCGCTCGTACACACCTTTTGAATCTCACTTCTGTTTGCAGCTGCGCGAAGCCGAATTTCGCACCAGCTTCCTCATTTGCCTCTCGTTTCCCGGTTAGTAGCGGCGTTGTTATACTTTGTGCCCAAGTACCGCATGGAAGCCGTGTAGCCTTTCATCAGGACTGGCACGTAGTCGAGCATGTACGTGCGCGGATATACCCTGTCCACAGTGCAACGCTGCTCAAGCGTTGACCACAATGGCTCCACAGCACTGCTGGCAAGAGCCAGAGAACGCACACTAGATTAGTTGCCAACTTCAGGAAAATACATTTTCACTAGCGCGCCCCAACAGAAACATGCTAACTGCACGAACGGTGGAGCCAGTGGGACAGAAACACATGTACGACACTCGCGACAACATGGAGTGCCACACAGTAAGTTCTAATACCTTTTGAACGCTGACCTACAGCCAGCCAACACGTTAAGCGACCTCATGGAGATGCCACTGCAATCATGCGCGTACCGGCTTGAGGAAAAAACCGGCGCGTAACGTACGAAACGTCGCCGTCTTCAAATACAACTATTTTGCGTAGAGCGCGAGGCGCGAGAGCGCCGGCGAGGGTGAACTGCTAGAAAGCGTGACCGAATGCAAAATTAATTATCTTAGCTGCGAGTAGACCGTTTCCGTAAATTATTTCGGTGCCCCAAGTGCAGAATTGTCTTAGCTGGAAGTAGACCGTTTTTGTAAATCGCTTCGTCGCAACGGCAGGGTGCCCACGGCAAACGGTTATCGGCGAAGACAAGAGAGAAAACATGTTTGGGAAAACCTGCATCTGACAGCACATCACGTCTACTCTGTGTCGTTAAAGGTGGCTTTTGCGGCGCCCTCTAATTGTGTGCCTCCTTTCAACCACAAGAACCGTCATCCTCAAGAGCCCATCCCTACGCATTTCACGTGAGGCAATTGACCTGAGTACCAGAACACTACAGTCAGTACGATGGCTTCTCCTTCCTGAGATCTACACGAAGGGAGGACAAAAACCTGAAGACACCCACCCGCGCATGTGAGTCCTGTATTCTTAGAGAAACACTGCAGCATACACGTAGCAACCGCTGTAGAATGCCTGCCAAACCAACTGAGGAAGAGGTACGCGAGTACGTCCGGAGGCCGCGTACGATGCCAAATCCCGCATGCCCTCTCCAGGCCACTGCTGTTGGTAGTGCCTCTGCACTGATGGTTGCAAATCGTCTCAAGCCGGTTGCCGCCGCGCGCTCGTCGTAGCTCTCATGGTCGCCACATAGGCGGCAGTACAGCTAGATAGCTGACAGGATCCGCAGTTGTGTGGTCCATGTATATCGTGGAACACGTCCTGTGCCCAGCCAGAGCGCCAGGCTTCTTTGTGACTGTTGAAGGTTAATGGTCTGACGGGCTAAGGAGACAGTGGCTTCTGTAAAAGCGAAGCTTTTGCTTCGACTGTAGAGCACACGATAGTCGTGCGTCGATTTTGGGATGCACTCCGAGTCAAGTGTGCGACTGGGGCGTGCACTCCGTGCAAAAGTGTTTGCCGCCTTAATAATTCGGCGACTACATACGTGCTTTCCTAGTGTGCAGATCGTGCCTTCTCATTGCCACCGCCGCCGGATCATCATCCTGTGCGACTTGACGTTCACGTGAAAGCTTAGCTTTCTGGACACCGTCGTCTCCAGTCAGCCGTGGCCGCAGAGAGGCCATGGGCACTGTATGATACCAGTTACAGACACTGAGGTGCCACTCGTTCTGGAGAAGTATTTTGACGCGGTGTTCCACCAGCTAAGGGTTCGGTACTTCAGCGTGAAAGAATCTATATTGCTTCTTCCTTCAAGAGACTCTTCTTTACCAGCCAGACCGCCTTCCTCCGTATTGCGACCGATCCAAGCGAAGGCTTTACGTTCGAGTCTCGTGCAATTCGCCGTTCTGACGCCTATACAGCGGTCTGCACTACCTACAAAATACGTATGAAACGTTAGAATTTGATGCATCAGAGTTATGCTGCTTGCCCCCCCTTAATGCGCCCTCAGTACGTGTTATTTTAAAGCTTCTGCATCAGTCAGTGCCTCCATATAACGAGAACGCAAAATCGTCCGATGCCGCGGTGGTTGAACCTGCTATCCACGTGCTAGACTGCGGAGGCCATCCTCCTGCCTACTCCGAACTAGCAGCGACTTTGTTCTGGAGTGCCTGTCCACGCGCTATATGAGGCGCTCGGCGCCCTTGCCGCGTGGATGTCGGAGTTCCGTTCCTCTGCAACGCTCGCTCCTCGAAAAGTCCCCCCGCCAGACACGCGCCTGAGCTTTACAATGCTAAAATTGAAGGAGACGAACTCTAACTCGCCGTCTGGAGGAAGCATGAGCCTCACCTCGTCGAATTACTGTAACTGCTCCGGAATGTGTCCAGACAAATGTGCTTTCTTACGCTCCTTCCACCCGCCGCGGGTGGTTCGACGGCAGTTTTATGGAAACCAGTTACTACCAAAGAAACGTCGCGTGCTCAGCAACACCTATATTCGGGAATAATGGGGAACGTCGTCATTGATGCCACTTTGCGCCGCCAACAAGTACGACATTAAGGAATGCCGAAACCCACTTTGGCTACACCGCGCACGGGCGTGAAAGGTGTGTTAGGCCAACATCCGCCCTTACCGCTTCCACAGCGCGAATGACCGCACCATGAGCGGTCGACAAGCTGCGGCGTTACACTCCACATCACGTAGCCTTTAAGCTTTTGACGCAAGTTCGTTTCCGCCATATATATATCTGACGAGGCACGAGGGTCGTGGGGCTTTTTTTGGTAAAGTCCGCGGTCGACACAGTGTGTGTCTACGGCGGTTCTTCCACCGTTGTTCCCCGGGACGCTCCGGCCGTGTCAGCGATGCGTTCGCCCACCCGACACGGGGAGACACTTCCGCGCCTACTCAGAGTTCTGTCAAAAATAAGAGGCGATCCCCACCTCGCGTGTGATTTGTCCGCAATACTGCGTCGTCCTCGCACCCACGTGTTCTTGCGGACGACCACTATGCTTGGCCGCATGGAATATTTCAACAGGTTGGAATCACCCACCTGGACAGCTACGTGCATTAAGTTGTTCAAAAAGCTTATCGGACCTGCGGAACGAGGGCCAAACGGCAAATCCATCTACTCTGTGTCGCAGGTATAACTCTTGGAGATGTCTTTCTGCAGGTGTCAAAGTCAGGATTTCTGCAAGCTGTGAACAACCTCCTGCTGCACGAGCATGCGGGGACGAAGGAAAGGATCCCTACGCGAGAGTCATTGTAGCGAAGATTTGAGCAAGGTATACACTCTCGTCACGAGGACATCACAAGTGTCGAACACGTGCGATGTGCTGTGACTTTTTCCACTCTCCGCCGAACAAACGCACCCACATCCAAGCGACTGTTTAAGAAGTGTGGGCGCGTCTCTACGGCTGAGTACCCGTGTGTCCTGCTGTCGCGATTGGCTCGCAGGGAACACACGCTGTTCAAAACTGCGCCAAACCTTTGTACGCTGCGTCCTTCTGGGACGAAGCATAACCGCTTATGTATGTTCCGTTCTCCGTCAATGCACTGTATACACATGGAGGATGCACTCGTTTTTCTCCGCGTCTTAGTCTTCAGACGAGCGACACGCCCAAGTAGAAGAGGGGCGCGGGTGTCTGTGGACAGTGTTCCCCCCAGGAGAGGTCCTCCCGCCCGACCACGACCATCTATGCCACTGAAGACTCAGGAATCGCGCAGAGGAGCGTTTTTTCACACTGGAAAGCCGCGTCTACTCTTAAGGGACCTTCTTTTTATTGGTGTTCTATTGGCTCTGTTCATTGCCCCGTGGCCTGGCAGCGACGGTGCGGCTTCCCTCGCGCCAGCAGATTTGCCACAAGGATATCTGCAAAATGGAGGAGACAGGATTCCACATGATGATAGGGAAAGGATAGAGGCACCAGGATCTTCCTCGTCCGCCGGACAAGCTCGTACTTTTGTTGTGTCTATTCCGTCGCACACGGAAAAACACATCCAGTTGCAGTCGGCATCTACCACATCCACAAGAGACACACAAGTAGATCCATCCCACGCTCACTCGGCGACCGAACCTAAAGTTCCCCAGGAAAGGGTGAAGGAGGGTGGAGCGACACATTCAGGTTACGAAAATGAAGCTTCAGTGGGAATGCGAAAGGCGCAGGAAGTCTTGCCAGCTGCTACTGTGCCGGAGGCGCTTGTCCATGAAGGCGAAAGGACGAGGACTGTGTTTGACGAAACCTCAACCGGCGCACAGGTACTCAAAAGGACACCAACGGTGGCACAGAAAAGTGTAGCTGTAAGTACGAGCGTTGCAAGTAATGAAAAAGGCCAGGAGAATACCGCAGATCGTAGCAAACTAGCTGCATCTCAAAAGCAGACCGATATTACCACGGCCACAAGAGGAGCCGGAACACGCGAAGATTCCATCACCGTAGAGCAATGGATGGCAGCAATTACGACTGCATCGCTGAACCCCTTGGAGGCAGCAGCAGTTGCAGCGGAGCTGCCGGTAGTGCCACTTTCTAAAAAGGAGCAAATGCTTGTTCAACAGGTGCTGCGGCAATACGGTTTTGAAAAGGTAGCAATCCTTCTGCAGGAGGGTACCCCTGAGTCTGACATGTTGTTCGACGGAATTGGTAGCGATGGATCTGTCATGGACGAAGCCCTGAAGAGAGAAATTTACAATGCAGCAGTTGAGGAGTTAGAAGCCTACGGAGCGTCTCATCCTTCTTTGGGAGCTGGTAGGCATCGACCCATTCCCTCGTATGATGGCGTGTCAAAACAACAAAGAGACCTTATACAGAGGAGAGCAGCGGAACTTATTCTGCTTCGTATACGAGATGCCATGGTAGCACATGCTCAAAAGGAATATCAAAAGCGACAGGGACGCCTGCGCGAAGGTCTTCCATCGGGGCCGCATTTCCTACTTGACGTAATTGAAAGGAACAAGCGAAGCGCAGGCGCTACTCCGTCCCCTGGCATTCATCCAGCAAAAGCACAGCTCTCCGGTTCCACTCCTGCCAATGAGGATGGAACGCGTGAGAAAGGCTTAACAGTATGGAAGGAGTTGATCCTAAGGGGACAACATCAAATGGTGACCCCTCGATGGCACTTCACGGACAGAGAAGCCGGACGGGTGAAGCACGACTACGTCGCGCAGAAAGAGGAAAGGCGTCAGGTGGGGCAATTACCAGCAGACGATGGAGAAAGTCACACAGAGGCGAAACAATCCAGTGTTCCCGCCGTGACAGAGAGCCGCCAGGCAACGATGGGGACTATACGTGACGCCGGCCCGCGTAGTCAGTTACAGCAGATACAAGAACCAAAAATTGCAAAGCTTCTCTTCGGGGATCATCCCGGTTATGTAAGCGAGCAGGCCGCTCAACAGGTGGAAGCAACCTCTGAGTTTGATGATATCCAGGCGGCTGCACGGGCTATAAGCATGGTCGGGGGTGAGGACCGGGAAGGTATGCATTCAGAGAAGAGACTGGAGATTAAGAGGCCTCGACGTGAAATTCCCCAGATCCTGGAGGCATGGAAGGCTGCCGCGCTCGCGGGTGACCCCCTTGCTGTCGCTCTGGTAGGCGCTCTGCGTCGTGACGCTCCCCGTCCACCAGGTGACATCCCACCTGAGCATGGCAAGCCACCAAAGCATCCTGCAAAACCTCCCGCGGAATCTGCCATGTTCCGGCAGGAGGCTGCAAATCAGTGGCATAGCCCGCCTCTAGCCGCCTTCGCGCACTTGCACCCACGATCCCCGGAACTGACAAATTACGCGGAGAAAATACGTGAGGATCCGAAAGACACTTTGGCCGCTTCCAAACGTCGTCCTTCGAATGCCACCGAGCAACTGTGGACAGGACAAAGCGGAGGCACTGGTTATCACGGAAAACCTCCTCTTTGGATGGGGCAGTACAAGCACACGTATGGAGACCGAATGCGTTCGCCAGCAGAAGCATCGAAAGCTCAACCCGGCCAGTTGACAGCAGAGGACCGGCTCGTTCCCAAGACGTTCCCGCCCAAGCCCAGCCTGGGAGGTCAGACAAACAGGAAGCGGCTGCAGGCGAGTTCTTCCCCCTCTCTGGAGCAGTTCATCGTCTCCAAACCGAAGGCAAACGTGCATACTCTAGAAAGAGCAACATCGAATGAAACTATTCCGAAGGCAGTGGTGCACTCTTTAGAAACCACAACACATCCATACAAAGGTCCGAGACCTACTCGTTTGTTAGTGCAGCGTGATGTGGAGCAACAGACGCTACATGCTAAACATGCCGATGGGTATGAAGAAAAATTTCCCACAGCTCCAGTAGAATCGGTAAGAGCGATTTCGGGAGCGACGGCGCAAACGCCCTTACGACAGGACGGGAGGCAACACGAGGAAGACGGGGCTCACGTGATGAAGGACGAAAAGAAAAAAAAGACACCGCTGCACGCTTCTGCAATAGGAATGATCGGATTGCCACCGGCAGCAGCCCCGTTAGCACCTGAGATGGTAACAGGTCTAGGTGCCCTGCCTCCACCGGGGGCCACCACTCCGCCGATGCTTTTCTACTTGCAACACCAGCAATCGTCGGCGCCACTCACACACGAGCTGAGTACACAGCAGACGCCACTAGCCGTTGTAGACAGGCATGTCTTCCTGGATTCCCGTCCAGCACCTGCCGCGCCTGAGAGTGAGTCACCTCAGCCTGAGGTCGTCGTCACTCTGCCCCTGCACGCGGACAGAGAGGTTGCAGCACCTGCCTTTCGCCCGGGCAGCAGAGAACGGGAGATCGCCAAATTTTTGAGCCCCACGCTTCCTGTATGGACTCTGGGCACTACCCTCGATCAGCGTCCAATCTTCAGTTCTGCGGGGAGCGCTGCTGCGGCTGTCGCCGATGGCGCTACTGCTGAGGCTGCAACCGCGTCCAGTACTCCTATTGTTAACTCGAGAGGATCGCCCACTGTTGCTTCGTATTCTTTCAACGAAACGGGCAACACTGATCCACACACGATGAGCATCGTTGGTGGTTGGCGGTTTTCACCACCTCCATCACCGGCGCTGCAAACACTGCCCGCACGAGGGGCGCTCACAGAAGATGTGAATGACACGGAGCAAGGAGGGAGTTCTGAAGAGCCAAATAAAGAAGCACCACAAAGCACGTATCTCGGCGGGTCAAACGTGACATTTTCACAAACAACACTGCCTCACTTTTCGGCATTAGGGCCGCCGCAGCAGCTCCCTCTTCCATCGTATCCCTCACCGACTGCTACGTCACCAACTGCTGGAAGGGACGTACATGTGGATACGAAGGTAGGCGCGCAGTTTCTCCAGTCTCCCACGCCATCGCTGACAGACGGTGCTTGGCAGCAGCATGCGCCCTACTCCTTCACCCCTGCAACTGAGCCGCAGTCCACACCTCACACAGGGACACAAGTAAGCCCCCATCAACTGGCTGCGGCGAACTCCGTTGAGCTATTGACATTGCGACCCTACCTGCCACCGACAGCTCCTCTGGAGCCGTCACATGGACACACGACACCAGACCATCACCGAGGGGAGCCTCCGTTGCACGCATACCTGCCAAGAGCGGACGGCCCAGAAGGAGACCGACTGGACGAAGAAGAAGCAGCATCCCTCACGGCAAGGCATATGCGCGGGAGCGGGACCGCTTCGACTTTGACTGCGATGGTGGATGGCTCTGCGCGGCAGGCAGTTCACGCAGCAGCGTCCGCTCTTCCGCAGTTAGCTCATTCCGCTGAACAACTCATGTCAACCACACACGCGCTCGTTAATGCGGGAAATGCCCTCGCGAAAAGCCTGCCCATTGAAGAAGCTGCTCAGATCGGGCAGCATCTGAACGATTTGCGCATGCGCAGGAAAGAAGGACCACCTCCAAACGGTAAGACGATCGGGAAGGCCACCCTGAGTTGACCACTTTTCTCTGGTGTATCGGTGCAAATAGCTCCAAAGAAACCAACAGTGGTGCACAGAAACACTGTAGGCGAGCTGCACAAATCACAACATCTTCAGTTACAGTGGGCTGCCCAAGACGACACGTTGCAGAGTGCAGAGAGGGTCACCAGAAAAAAGATATTTTCGTTGAACTACATCTGACCTAGGGGGTCCTGTCATACTGCTGAATACTCTGGGATTCCTCGCCTCCCAAGCGAAGGCGAAGTGTCAGAGAAGGGCGGCTGGAATCTTTGCGGTAAAGCAGCGTGCGTCTCGTGTTCACCCACCTGTGCGAGTAAGAAGGCGCAAGCGACAAGGGCGCTTTGGTGGTGCCGCTGTGGTCGCAGCAGTGAGCTCCGGTTCTGCGATCCCGTGGATCTGCTCTTTAAGTCGAACGCCCCCGGCGCAAGGCATCTGTATTGTGCATAGGATGTGCTGCTTGCTACAGTAGTGGCTCTCCGACACCGAGTGAGTACTACATTTATTCACAATCGTATACCGGGCGATCAATTGTCATCAAGACAGTCAAACACCCCAAGACCGCGCACCGTTGGCTTCCTTGCAGGTGTCCTGTCGTTTTGATGCTATCTTCCTGAAAAAGCGACGTCGCTCTAAGCGGCTTTTCTTCCTGACCGTGCAATAGAGCGGCGTTACGACAGTATATTCAATAGAAGAGAAACTGCTCTCTGAGGTGCTTTCCGGGTTGCTTCTTTATCAGCTGCGAAACTGCTGCTGCACCCTCCGCAGTTTACCGTGCACTTCCAGAGCACCCAGGCGGTAATTCTCGCACAGGGTAATTGAAGAAAGTGCTGTTCTTCCTTTCGCGCTTTGACCAGGTCCGGCACCCGGAATGCGTTCTGTGGGAGCGTGGCACATGTACTTTTCTTCTTCTCTGTGCGTTTTCCTTGGCAGTTGGGGAGCCTTCAGTGCGCTGCATGAGCAGCGGAATGATATGCTGCGTGCCTCAGAAAGCTGTAGGACCAGAATGGAAAAAGAAACCCCCTTACCTCAATGACTCGTCTCCTTCGCACCGCACGTGCCAGGCTCACTTCGTGCCACTTCAGGATGCGGTCTGCGCCGCTACGGAATACGATGTGAGACGAAGTGACGAAAAGGTGGCAAATAGGGGCTAGCTGCCGACAGGGCAACACACATTCACGCCTTTTACACATGGTCGACATCTCACGTTCCCTCTATCTCTTTCTGCATGAATACACACATACGTAGCACTTGCTAGTTTTCACGTGTGCGCATGCACACACGTGCGCATGTTACACGTGTCAACATCCGTCAAGTAGGGGGATGGCACTCACAAGACACGTACAGCTTGATGGTAGCGTAACTGCTCCAGCTAATGCTCGAGGTCGGAGCTCTCTTAGATGCGTGACGCCGGCGTGCACCGTACGCACTTTCAGGCGTAGTAGCAGCGGCTACGGTGCGCCCGATTGCACATATGGTGAAGCGTACACCGCCTGGTACTGGACACGGTTTTCTGGCGATCTGGCGAAGGACAGCCGGATGCGCATGTGTCCATGGACGGCGCCACGCCTATAAGTGGTCAGCAGAGGCGCACCAGCCACGCGAGGAGCGGAACAGTAGCTTTCGCAGGTGTGCAGCATCCGTGAGGAGGTTATTGGTGATATCACACTCCAGCTTCGTAAAGCTTGGAATCCCTCAGATCACTATGGATCCGAAGACGTTATGTAGTTTCCACGCATGTATACACGCTGATGTAAGCGATGATAGGCACAAGAGTTCTAAGTAACACGGTCGCGGAGCGAATGCTTGCTGGTGGCCACTAGAGACACTAGCAGAGCCTACTGTATCTGAAGGAGGTGGATCTGTGGTGTTGCTGCGTTGCATTTCCTATTCGGTGTACCGCGGGTTTCAGTAAGTGCACAAAGCTTGAAGGACCGGCGCGTCGCATTTTTCGCGCTCTACACGCGTATGGACTGATTTGTGTCGTATGTGTATCCTTCTCTCCTTCCTTCTATCAATTCTTGTGAAAGTCCGAGACAGCGTTTCATCTGACAAAGGAACGTCGCTAACACCGTCCGCGCAGGCTGGAGGCCTGTTGTGGCCGTCGCTGCGAGTTAGAGATAGTGCTGTCTGATACAGTAGTCTGCGAACCGCTGAGCCCGCGAAGGCCTGCGCGGTCTTCTGCGGAGCCATATTAAATCATGCTTTCTCATTCACACTCCCGTTTCGAGTCCCACTCCCGGAACTTGTCCAGTCGCTTTCTTTCCACAGAAGCTTCCTACGTGCAGATCTTCCTAACACGTCACCAGTCCCGCAGTTGGCTGCGTCGATTGCCCGCTTTTGGCGAAGAAAGGCTGTGCTGGCCTTGTTACGCGCGTCCTCGGTCGGACGGCTACGCAGCTGTTTCAGGACCATTTAAACTACGCCGTACCTTGCGCTGCGCATCAGGGCCGGGACGCATCAGTGTAACAAGCGGTTGCACGGTTCTAGGATGCGGCGGTCGAGCAGGATGCGGTACTGTTCCTGTTATTCTGTAACCGGTGGCCGCTAATTTTGTAACCGGTCGCTGCTAATCTCTGCTATAATCTTTCTTCTGTGCTGCTGCGACCACTCGGCGATCATCCCTGCCAGGGACGTACGTTGATATGCTTGGACACACCGTACTGTAGTTTTGCAGACGTCATTTCGTTTCCTTGTAACTTTGATGCGGTCTGCATGGTGTCTAACTTCAGGACAAGGAGTGTGGCATCCAGAGGATCGAAACGAGCTCGATGGTTGTGTTCAAACACAATCTTCACGTACGTGGTCCGAAGCGCCTGACGGCTATATGTGAATGCCACTGGAAGCAATCAAAATCCAGTGGTAAGCTGGATGACCAAGTGAAAATGCCTATGCCTAGCAAAGCTCCGGGAGAGACGGTGGAAGGATTTGCGCATTGGAAGTACTCGACAAAAGCCATGATCGAAGGTCAGGCAGCACGCGCGAGAACTGAAAAGCTCATGTCTGGGCTGGGAGCAGCGCTGAAAGCCACAGCTCTGCTCACAGAACAGGGCTCTACTGTTGCGGAGAGGAGCGGTGCCAGGACAGAACAGGAGGCAGATATTCCAGTAGATCAATCAAAACGTTTACGCTCGGGAGTCAGCGCGCTCGCTGACGTCTTACTTGAGGATAAAACCGGCAGCCCTTCGATGAAATACGTAAAGCAGGCACTTGCTGACATAGCGCGTGCGGCCGGTGGTGAGTGACAAGTGATGGCACGAGAGGGAGTGTGGAGTAAAATTATGAGAAACCAGAACGCACAGCAGTTTTGCAGCGGGTGGCCGTGTAAGCCCACGGAAAGCAACGACGTGACTGGCCAGGACAGGTGGGATATTGTTCAGCAGCAAGAGGTAAAACTGCGAAACAACGTGCGAGGGCCAGCTGCGATGGACAAGAGCCACTCTGGATGCAAAAAGTGCAACCAGGTGGCTGACCAAGCTGAGAGGGGTTACTCTTTACACTACGAAGGCACCAGAAACACACCCTCTGCAAATTAGGGGACGCCACGATGTGCGAGATCCGTTGCGAGCTCCTCTCGACAAGATTGTGGTCGCATCATGTGATATATGCCTCAACATGAGATGTATTCGCTGAATAGAGCAGGCAGGTCTAGTGCGCTTGCAACACAGTCCAGTATTACGTTATGAGAGGTGTTCATACGTTGTCATTTAAGCTCGCAGGACTGCGCTGTGTCGTACCTCGTCCTTGGGCTGCGGAACATGCGGAAATCGACTATGCGCGCATTGTACATGGGGACGCTGCCCATCGTCGAAACCTCGCGATAGCAGCCTGTATATGCCGCCCCTTTGAAATAACCGTTTCTGGGAGATAACGCATTCCGTGTCGCAACGACGATATGGCGCAACAGAAAAAAAGTGTAGGAGACGTCACTTTTCTGCTCCATGAAAAACAGCGTGTAAAACAGGGCAGACAGGAGCAAATCCTAATTGCTTTTTCAGCAGACACAGTCGGAACGACATTATCACGCAGCGAGATCCACGATGGGAACTAAGTGTCACAGGTCATTCTCCCTCAGCTCAACGCACAGTTCATGAATGAACAATGTCATCTGGTGCCTACAGGGTAGGAGCGCAGCAAAGTTTTCTGACTACACATGCAGGCTTTCATTATTTGAAAAAAGTAAATCCTGAGGTTGTTCTCGGTGAACTCTGACAGTCTGTGAACAACGTACACAGGGAGAGGCACGGTGTACCTACAGACGTTTGCTTACGTATCGGGTACACCTACAGTTGTGCGACGTCAAGTACGAATACAACACAGATCCGTGTACAGACACCTGTTTTCATTCAGTTTCATGTGACTGACTTTTAATCATAAGTTTATTAGAAATACGCAGACGCGCAGATTTTCTGAGGTAGAATCTAAGTACCCCACCGCGAATTTATTCGAGTGCTACCGTTAGCCATCCGAGGTATCTACGGCAGCATGGGAAAGGTGCACAGATGCGTACACGCGTATGCGTTAGCGTACATTGTAACGACACGTCGACGTGGGTATGCACGTGTATGCACACACACTCTTTCTCGGTAAGATGTGTGCATACATATATATATATATATAAATGTAGAGAGAGACAGACACGAAAATTCACGCTGGTACAGCTGTATCTACGGGACGAATGCCTCTGAATGTGCCGCAGGATGCGCGCAAGGACAAGCGTAACGCCGGTATGCTTTAGAAGTAACTGCGGATATACCGCAAAATGCGCTGCCTTCCACCTCACATTTTCTTCTGTGCACGAACCCCAAACATGTTTACCTCGATTTCACCCACATGTCATCGGTCTACATTTGGCGCAGATGGTAAAAAGCTAATCTGTTCAAGCACATTGACACAAACGTGTGTACCTCGAATTTGCCCGGATGTTGTCTGTCAATATATTTGCCGCAGATGGTGAAAAGCTAATCTGTGCAAGCACATTGACCCGCAGGAGAGGAGCAGAGTCAGCTTGTCACGTCAGGTGGATGAATGATACTGTCCGTATAGTTGTGATTGGCGGTCCTGCGGAGGACTTGCCGTCTCTGACCGCGGAAATGATTGCTAAGCCAGCATCGCAGGAAACCGCTCTGCACGGGCGTTTTACTTTTTCCGTTGTTGGAACAAGTAGCTTCTCTGATACTGCTTACAGTTTGCTTCTGCCCTTCAGACACAAATTGTTTTACGCAGTGGAATAAGCAGCGTCCCTCGGGCACGTCGCACGAGTTGAATCGTTGGCATTGCGAACGACTTAATGATATCCAGGTACACGTTGTATGAAGACTTGTCCAGATGATGACTTGTCCACATTGTCATTTAAGTTTGTGTCTGTCTATTTCTACATTATATACGTCGTCAGAATCTCAACAGCTTGCCAAACAATTGCCAAATGGCACTCTCAATGTAACGGAATCAACATCGAGAGCTGCGACTTATTACTGTCTTTTGCCCGGAGATAATAGTGCGGTCGACTTCCTCTCTGTGTATGAACCGTGCTCCAACGAAGCCCGTGGTAAAAACTGTCAACTCTGTAGCCCTGCATTAGTATGCACATATAGACACAAAAGACACTATGCTTCATAGGAAATCCGTGCGCCTGTACGCACCCGCTGTCAGCCAAAGTAAACCCCCCTCTCTATGCATTCTTCAGTGAGAGTCAGACTTTTGAGGTCAGGATCGCGCAAGTTTGTATACAGGATTCGTCTGTCGTCCATATGCGACCCGCCTGCATTACACGAGCTCTGGTTGGGATCGTTGCAAGGCAAGCGTGATTCTGCGCTGCCCGCAAGCCACTCTTGCACGTAGGGGTTTGCTATCAAAACGCGATTGTTCTTCCTCCTGGTTTGCTCTAGTTCCTTCGCTTGCATTCTCTGCTCGCTCAAAACAAGTTTTTCTCGTGGCTCATACAAGGGCTCCCGAACGCACAGAGACATACACATACAAAATTTTAATCGACCAGGGCACGCTTCAGTCCCATCTTTGACAAATGATGGTCGGATTTCACACTGGAACAGTCAGACAGAAGGAGAGGCTTTAGAGAACTTGTAGACATATAGCTACAAGATACAGTGCGCCCGACGTATGCCTTTCTTTGAAGTGGCAGCCAGCGGAAATTACTTACATTTTATACAAGGACTGTAATCACACGCAGCATCGCTCGCTCTCGCACCCTCTGTGGATGACAGCCCTTCAAGCGTTCCTTCCTCACGACCAGCTTCTGAAACCCATAAACAATCAGCGCGCTAATCCGCGACGTGTTTCGCAAACCGCGCGGGAAAAGTGGGCTGCGCCGACATACTCTTGCACGCTGGCGTGTGACACCGTCGCAGGTCAACAAAGGGGCTCAAACCCAGCTGTGTTAATGGAGGACCTGTATCATGCTGCAGTCGCATCGTTCAGACAACGAAAGAATTCACACTTACGTGTGATGTAGCGGGTGGAATTATCCACGTATGCAAAAGGTATGCACACGTAATGCCACATTTTCACGACTGACACCGTCTGCCTGCTCCGAACGGGAATCGTATCATTCACTGCGAATGAGGGGCGTACGCGACGTTTGCTTTGTCGTGTTGTGGACCGTTGTTTTGATTGTTGGAGTTGGACATATTCTCGTCGGCCGTAAACTATATACGCGCAGACAATTAATATCAACCTCGGCCATACGAAAGTCACCAACGAGCTTTTGACTGTGCTGTTTTTCAGTACTGCCAGTACAATATCATCTGTGAGACGGAATACAACTCGTACCAATGTTTCGTCTTCCGCATCTTCGGCAATTTTTCCTGAACACGTGGTGGTGTTCCGCACCTGGTCTTTGTCCACGCAGAGACATCGTCTCGCCAGCGCGTGCTCCCTAGCTTATAGAGGATGTCCTTCCCTTCTAAGGATGCGCATTTCGCGCGTTGTGGCGTCTTTGTGGCGCAAAACATTTAGCGAGGTCTCGTTCGACTATTCTCCGACACAAAAAGTTCTCTTCTTTACACATGAGAGCGGGGTTGCGTCCAGTGTATGCCGCAGCGTTGAAGACTACAAAGGTGACCATTCGTGCAGAATGGCACGGTCACAGTATATTCGAGGTGCTTGAAGAGCTCACGCAATGTTCACGTGCTCTCCTAAGCCTGCTGAATCCTCGAAAGCAAGGAAATCACAAGGAGGACACAAGTGGGAAGGGGGAAGTACATAAGTCGGTATCTTCACCTGGACCCTGGACCCTGGGGAACCACCTCTGGAAGTAACACCGGATAACAGAGGAAACGACGCAGTTGCTATTACATATGCTAGACGGAGCGTATAGGTTTGTAGAACAGCCGCAATGCTGGTAGCAGAAGAGAATACGCGTATTATGCGAAGAGATGTGCGGAAACAAAGAACTACAGAGCAAGCTATACACGTGCAGTGAGAATTCATGGTCTGCAAGGGATTTAAGGAGCATAACGAGCAGCACGCATAATTCCACATTGTTTTCTACATTTTTGCCTTACCTCGTGCTACTGTTCTACGTACAGAGTTAACACTTGTGGCGCAGTCACATTCTGGACGTGCCGTTCCTGGTGCAACTCCCTACGTTAGCAGTGCCGCCATACACACAGCCAGCAAAATTGTACGCCGACGCCAGCTAGGCGGCATCAACTAGGACTGCTGCTGCTGCCGCAGGTTGGTTACATGGTGCGGCTGCCGTTAGTGCTGCTGTTGCCCGTTGCACATCTGTTTTGAACATGTGCAAGTCAGGCAAGTGTGATAAAGGATGGTCTGCGGCGCTCTACTCGGACGCTCCTGCGGCGAAACTCGAGCGGGGAGTCATTTCCCACGGAGGGAAGCCTTTCCATATGAACCGCAGCAGGGGGAACGTCAGCAGCCCCTTTTTATGTCGAACTCTGCTGAAAACGTTCCATTCAGGTCCAACATTTCTCCGCAGGGTTTTGCCCGAGGAATCAACAAAAATGCCGTCGGGCTGTGTCAGAGGACGCGTCTTGGACCTGACAAGACAACTATCTCACAATGTTTTTCTCTTGTGTACAGATATGTCTACATGAGTGCTATTGCGGCCTACGCTCCAATACAACTTTGCAGAATTCCTTTTTTACAAAGATTACGTTGGTCAAGACACATTGAAGCGGGGCGGGCAAATTGCGGAGGTTTAAGGAGGCGAAGCGTGAATACTCGCGCCTCTTATCGCGTACAGGCCTTGCGTTCTCCACTTGGAAAGTGGCGCTAAATAAGGGTGGCCTCTTCAGTGGTTTTCACGTCTTCGTACTGGACTCACTGCTTCTCGTGTGCTTAGTGAAAAACCGGTGTGTCACAGAAGTTGTTGCCCCTATTTTGCCGTCCTACTACATTAGCTTTTTGCGCCGACAGCCCCCGCCGGCAGCCCCTGCATGTTGCGTGTTCGGGCTACTTTAGTCTCGTTCATCTCAGCTGATATCGTCGTGGCCTAAGCTTTTATCCCTCTGCTGAACTCCGCTTCCTACGGCTGTTTGAAAAAGGCAGACTGCGATGGCAGAAAATTGGCGGAAACTGATAATTTTGCGCGATTCACGGTGTGTGCCATGTGTTGCGCAGCGAAGAAGGCAACATATACTGAAGTAAGATATGCAGCTGACATTAGCGTGCTCCTGATCAAGAAATACTAGCACAAGAAGCTTCGTGGAGCACCCCTGGGTAGTCGTTTTCCTATGAATACATGTGCACGAATAAAACTACGTATGTACGTATATGCAAGCATGTATAACTTCGTCCCAGCGACCTCCAACATTCAAGTAAAACACACAAGTATATGTCCATGCTGTGGAATACACACCTGTATGCGTACAACGTGAGACTTTACCGGCGCCTGAACTCAAGGCAGATTAGTGAAGCAAGCAGCTCTCCAGCGCATTTCCACCAGCTGCCTCTTTGACGGAAACCGTAACCACCATGTAGCGTAACCTGTTGGGTCGCCCAACTTGTTTTTAAACTGCGTCTGTCTCTCTCCCTCTCCAAGTGCTCTAGAGTGGAAGGAGAAATTCCCTGGTGGTCGTGTGTGCGAAGTGCGGCATCGGTGCACCGACAACCACAGTTTTCCTCAAGAAACTGAAAGAGGTTGCACACTCTTTTGCGACTGGCGTGTATCACATCCAAGCCAGCGACATAAGTTGATGGTTGGACATAACTATATGCCCTGACGTACACGTCCCACTTTAGGCGGACAGATTTTCCAGGAGCGTGAAGCATATCGTTAGGTATGCGAAGAGCCTGACTCACGTCCATTAGTAACAAATATGCTACAAATGAATACGCAGGCGTAGCGCGCCAGAATGGAGAAAGATCAGTCCTCTACGCGTGCTGCTTTAAGTTCTGTCGGGGTAGGTTTCTAGCACGTGCGGCTCTGCAGTCCTCGCTATCCAAAAGCAGACCGTTTCCCGCTTTGCGAACTTCTTCGCACCTATAGAGACACTTGTGTAGTAAATCTGTCGTGTTATATTCATGTGTAGGAGGGCAGTTGGTACGTATGTCAACTTTATACGAAGAAGCAGTTGCATTCTCGACTGCTACGAACTCAACTGAGAACACACTCTAGAAGATAGGTGATGTGCGTCCTTGTACTTGTGGACATGTACACAGATAAATATATGAATAAGTGCACACGCGTTGCCAGTGCTGAAGTACTAAGAGTGGCACCGATAATGAATGTGTTAACTGAAAGAGGCTTTGACTTTCCAGTACGTAAACAAACCCTCTGCTTATCGTGAAGGCACCCCAGTCGACTCAGGTAATCTCCAGAACATAGACATACTATGACGTTAAAGAATAACAGACTACTCCTGTGTTTGGACACCCGCATTACTGAAAACCTGACGAAACTGATTTTTTACAAACAGGTGAGCGAAACTGGGACGCGAAACCTCACTTCGGTGAAGCCCTTAGTAGGTGTCACGTTGATTAAAGGAAAAGGCGGACCCTGATAGAACGCACAAGTACGTCTGCATCCTCCATTGCAGAGTGGGCCATTTTAACGGAATTACACCGTGCCCGTAGTATTCGTGCGAGTACGAGCTTATAAGCATGAAGCTAAAAGATATTCATGGAAAAAGCTGCAGCCTGGGTCCCTCTGTTTCTCTGCAAGTACACCAGTATTGCATAGCTGATGGGGACATCCCAACGCAGTGTGGCTGTGTTGTGGGTATCGGCTTAGTGGAAAAGTCACAGTTTCTTTAAATGTCACGCGCTGCTCTGTATTTGCATTTCTCTTGATCAGAGCCCATGCATGCTGCCGGATACCAGTAGTTGTGGTGAATACTATCGCCTGGAACAATTTGTATCGTCGGTTTCGTTCCTTTGCAGTGCCCGTACACGCATTCACCCACATGGGTGTGCCTGCAAATCTGTCTTCCCCTTCTGCTCTTGTTCCACTGGGTTCTACGTATTGCAGCAGAGGTCAAAACACGTCGTGATCAGGGAGCTCAAGACAATACTGCGTCTCGCTTTTAGCTGGTTTCGGTTGCCAGCGTGGTGGCCTTTTGCTCTATCACTTCCATTGACAGTGATTCCTGTCTGGACCACGACGTCTTCCGTCGAGTGCATGAAGGGAACACGAGGCAATACTCTCCTCCAAAATTGTTTTCCCAAGGAGTTGCTCCGCAGTAGAGCCGGGCGGTTTGTCGACTACTCTACGTGGTGAGAAAAAAGAAAAAGTCCCTCTACCCAAATCCTATACACCTACCTTCTTATTTGTAGACTTCGTAACTCTTTGACATGAGGCACTTTTTAAGGCGAGTGCGACACGTGTGAATGCTGCGCCGTGAAGCCAAAGTTGTGCACTTTCCGCGCTGCGTTTCCTGGGTACCAATATAGTAGCTGCCAACCACCGGTACACGCCTTTCTTCATCTTTCGCTGTGGGTGTCTCTTTCATCTGAGCAGGAGAAAGGGTCGCCTGAAATCGCTGCAACACCGGAAGAAAAAGAGCGATTCTCTTTTGTGTGAGGTCGCTGGCAGTGCTGGTCGCTGTCTTTCGTTTATCCTTGTTTTATCCTTTAGCCCCCGTCAATCATCCTTTCGAAGTGTACATCGTAGTGGCGCCAGGTCTCATATTGAAAAAATGAACAGCGGCAGCAGGCGTAGCCTGGACCGCAGAGTCCAGCGTACCACCGGAAGTGCCGGTGGACGTAGAGGCAAGGAGGCCACCGGCGCCAAGTTCAAGTTCAAGTCCTCGCTTGTGGAAATCATGTCGCTCCAAAAACTGCGTTACATCTCTCTTTGGCTTGTTTTTTCTGGCGTTCTGTGTTCTTCCCCATTCCAAGCATTGGGTCAGGAGAGATTCACAAACAGTGGCGCAACGGTAGTGCGTCGGGCAGGGATGGAAAATTCACCGCACGAACGCACATTGCGACTGTCTGCGGTAGAACCCAAATTCACAACACCCTCCACCGTAGAGTCACAAGCACACCTTGGAAATGTGGATGGTCTGTCTACAGCTGCTGTGTCAGCTCCGATTCGCCAGTCAAAACTGGCAGCAACAACGCTCCCAGGTGAGCCAGCTGCAGTCGCACTCACCTCCCAGTTAGTCGTTCAGAATGAGGGGAAAATTCAAGCCGAATTCCAGCCAGGCACACCGCTCCATTCGAATAAAGGACCTGCAGGAATAGACGATCCACCGCGACGAAGAAGGGAGTGCCTGTTTGTGACACACGCAATCATCGCGGCCGACAGCAACGGAGAAGGTGCGTCCAACAGTGACAAAGACACTCAAAACAACAACGCACGCTCTCATTTGACCAGCAGCGAAAACAACGTTTCCACAAGCTGCACTGTCTTCGACACCTGCCGTCCCACGCTTGGCAGCCCACCGGTATTTGGAGCGTCTCCGATCGCCGCTTCTGGTGACATGTCTGCAATCAAATTGACGCGTGAGTGTAACAGCAGAGTGTCTCTACACCGAGCCAGTGATGGTTTGAGGGCACCAGGGGAGTCGCCGCAGCCGCCCGACACATTCGTAGCTGCATCTCAACCGAGTGAGCAGCAGGGGGAAGATTATTATCAGAAGCAACGACAGAACAAGCACGAGCTTCTTCTGCAGAGCCTGCAGACCGGAAAAAGACCAGAATCGCAGCGAGACGAGAAACCCTCCTCCTGTCTCCACATATATGGGAATCCTTCTGTTGAAACGGATGTGGACGACTTTCACAGTAACAGCGTGCAAGTGGAAGGGTCTCCTTTGTGTAGAGTGTACACTGTTCCCCAGAGGGCACAGCTGGTGCGTTCTCTAGCAACAGAGGCAGCTTACAACTTCCCTTCAGTCCCGGTAGAGACAGAAATGAACGCATATCATCGGGTAGCATCAGCAGCAGGAAATACTGAAGTACCAGAGGTTGAAAAAGAGGCACTGGCACTGTTGTCCGGTGTTCGAGGACGACACAGTGGCACACGTCAATGGAGGCACACAGGAGCAGCATTTGCTGTACCAGGGCGTTTTCCGTATTATTACAGTACGTTGACGCCACAGCAGATGCAGATGCTGGCGGGACAGCAGCACTTTCAGCCGCACCCCAGTGCGCAGTACGTGCGGCAACATCAGCTGCCCACGGTCACGCAGGAGACCGGGGCTCTACAGCAGTATCAGCATGAATCGCAGGCGCCGCTGGTGCATCAGTATCAGCAACAACAACCACAGTACTATCAAGGGGCTATGATTCCTCCTCTATACATTGGACCACATCAGACAGGCTCGGGCACGGGAGGACGTTTTCGTGAAGGCCGTCGTTTTTCCCGGGACCATCTTTCGCTTCGACAGCGACAATGGCTGCAACGGCAGCAGCTACAGCAGCTCTTCCAGCAGCAGCAGCCGCATCTCCTGCAGCAACGCTATATGAACACTGTTACGCCTTTCGGCGCTTACGTAGGAAATGCCGCGTTTCATCCTATCGCTTCATCTGCCACCGTAGTGCCAGGACTAACCAACCCCCATGTGCGAGCTGATGAATATCCAGCTGTCTCTACGATAAGCGGTGGCCACACACCTTCCCTGAGTGATCCAAATTTGCTACCCTTGCAATACCGGCAGCAAAACGCAGAGGGCATGCGACTCGAAGCGCAACTGCGAAATCAGCATGACGCCTGGAGGGCTCGCGAGCGCAGTTCTGTGTGAGGAAAACCTGCATGCCTGTTCAGAGCGGTTTAGCACTAGGAGGCACGTGTCAGTAGCGTCTGCATATACGCAACTATATCCGCGGTTTCGTTAGCATCTAAAATCTACAGTGTAATACACATGTATGTAAATACCTATTCGCAAGGAAGCCGGCGGGAGAGTCTCCTGGAGGGGCGCCTCCTCTTACCTGACGATCGATGTGACTTAACGACGGCTACGGTGCATCCTCGGTGGTTTCAACTGTTCTCCTGTGATCAGTGCGTCGTCCCACGCACTCCTGAGCATCCACGTCTACACACAAATACAAGTATGTCTTCCGGTTGAGTGCCATTTGTCCAGCGTGCGTGAGAGAGAGTGGTTGTATACGAAAGATTGTTTGTCTGTTTCTGTGAGTCGTAGACTTGCTTCAGAGTGAGGGTCCACGATTTCCCACGCAGGTTGAAAAACAGTAAACTGCGGGAGAACTCAACCTGGAAGGGCTAACACGTCAACCTGGCTTATGCCCCTCTAATAAATTTGTTGAGCTCTCCGAGTCCCGTTGCTTCATCTTCCTCTTTTCGTCTCTTTATTCGTTCAATTTTTCCTTCGTGTACACATGTACTCTCCCGCGACACACGTATGTCAGATTGGTTGTGAAGGGTAGGCAGGAATTTCACGAATAGTGCCAGAGTTGTGTCTTTTCGCCATGTCTGTCAAGCACCCGCTCAGAGATATACGACTGTTCTGTAGTGTATTAGCGATCCGGCCGACACACAGATAGGAAACACGACTGTTACAGGAGCGCAGACATGTGTAATTCTGCCACGACAGACGCCACGGTGGAGTTCATCGCCAAGGTCGCCACCTTGGCGAGAAGATGCATTCCTGTAACGGATCCGCCTCACAAACGCTGTTCCCCTCCTTACTTCGTCCTTGTTGTTCTGCGTGCGCCACTGTACTGAGTGGCCGTGGAATCTGACGCACTTGCTTCCCACTGAGTCATCTCATCTCTTAGTACTGTCGGCGGACTACCCAGGGTGGACCGAAGCGATGGAACCTAGAAGCTAATAAAATTATGTAGGCCAATGTTCTCCGGATGATACATATCGCCGTCTGCGGGCACGCTAGACGTGACCGAATAATAATTTGCTTTTGTGATGCCAGCAGCTGGTGCAGGAGTTCTCCGCATAACCTCTGCAACGGGCCTCATCTGCAGCCACAACACGAGAGGGGACAGCGGTCGTAAAACCCGTACCCGGTCTTACGCTTTGCTAATACAGAGCAGGAGCCTGCGCGAAAAGTAAAGCTCAACGTAGCGAGAGGAAATTATTTTACATATCTGGGGCGGCACCTTTTATTGAATGGTTCTGTAGGAGTGGGATTCGTCTCTACATCTCTTCGTGTGGGTTGCTACTACATACAATTATTGACGTCCTGGTACACTGTCTGACCTCGAATGTAGCGCCTCGCACTTCAGGTCTGCCCCAGTGGCTTCCAGCCACAAAAGCAGCAGAAGTCTGGTGTTACACTGGCGAAGGCATCGCAGAACCACGCTTCTTGCGCGTAACTCCAACGCACACACTGAGTGCACCACAGTAGAATTAAGACCCAAAATACGTAAGCTGAACCAGAATTCTGTGCACGTCCGAATGCCGACATGCACAACGTATTCAACTTTATCGCATGCATCGTATATATATATATATACATCCGTGGTGCGCATCTTCACGCACACCTACGAAACGGCGCACAGACGGACAATGTTGTCCTTCACCGGCGTACACAGCTCGTGATGTAATCAGGCTGCCTTGTACTAGACGACGCCGAATTCTGCTGTAAGCACGCTGCTACGCTAATTTTTGTGTCCGAGGCCGTCGCGCCTTTTTCGGCTAATTGTTACCACAGTTTTGAGAGCGTGTCTCGCGTGGCAGTCTGCCGATCGCCATCTCTCGTGTACGCATCTTTACTTTCAGACACCTGCAGGTGCACGTGCGCACCTGTTTGTTATTCCAGTTGCTGCTGCCACGCAGACAGCATAGAGCCTACCTATTACACTGAAAAAAACGGGGACCAAAAGTGCCGAGTGAGCTTGTGAAAGGGAACTGCCACCTACAGTAGCCGCCTTGCATCAAAGCACTGCTTGCAGCCCTCAAGCATCCGGCGGTGAGTGTTTCGCACATCCGCCGCTCAGCGAGACGCTACTTGAACTAGTTCGATCGTCTATATACATATACACGTGTGCACATATATCTATATATACACTTACGTACATATATATATACATGTTTATTTATATAAACACACACACATGCAGGTATCCAGCTGGGGAGACGCAGACGGGCAACTGGCAGTTGCACGAACATGGCCGAGCATGCACATGGGTTTTTCTACCCCATATATTGTTGTAGAGTTTACCGAGTCAGACGGGTGCTGTACACATGCACTTGACATCTTGTTGCGGATGACCTAATCGGCATGTTTGTCCGCGATTACTTCTCCAGTTTCAGTTGAGCCTGCGAGCGTGCAGTCTCCTTCGCAGAACGTAGGTGCTTAACGCACAGTGCGTGCCAAACAATCTTACCCTTGTA
Source organism: Sarcocystis neurona (assembly GCA_000727475.1). Classification (NCBI taxonomy): domain Eukaryota; phylum Apicomplexa; class Conoidasida; order Eucoccidiorida; family Sarcocystidae; genus Sarcocystis; species Sarcocystis neurona. The sequence continues at coordinate 2,347,421 of KL647306.1, forward strand.
GAGGGGTGTTTGCAAGTCCATCTGTATAGAAAAGCACGAATATCACGCAGACCCAGTGACAGGCAAGTCCCGAGGTGCGCCTACAACGACGTGCGCCATCTCAAAATGGATCTGCATATGTGTGAGTGTTACTGAAGGTGTATGTGCCCGCGAGTAAGTGTACACATATATATATATATATATATATATATATGGGCACAGGTAGGGAAGACCTCGGTGAAAATGGATGGCGGCTCACTGTAGTCGTCGACTGCGGTCGCTGCGATACTCAGCCTTCCTGTCACAAGCTCCTACACCTCGGTGCTTGACTCTGTGCGCGCGGTCTGTACAGCACCACTGTCGAGTATATGTACGGGGAAAAGTACTCCGCATGTACACACATATACATACATTCATATGGCAATCTCAAGAATACGTGAGGACGACACGCGCCTATATGGTATTCTGAACAGATTTCAAGAACACGTCGCCGTGCAGAGAATGTACAACAGCTTGCTGCTGTCCAAAACCGGCGTCAAAGTCTGTCCAGCGTAAGACTGTCTAACCTCCGCTTTCAATTGTCGCACGTGCCAGCAGAGACAGTTTCCCTATTCAGTTATGCCCTGGCATTTACACAGCCATCCACAGATATCTGCATGCACAAATATGTATACCCGTACTCTGTGAAGACGCCCATGCATACGACATGCACGCGCGATGTGTACAGCTTTGCATACTGGTGTAGGAGTACTTTGCATCTCCTCAACGCAGAAAGTGCACACTGCATTTGGTGAACCACACCAACGTGCAGCCAAAAGAGGCACGCATACAAATATAAATAAAAGTGCTCACAAAAGGTATCCACACGTATTCTTAGGCAGCTAACGACTCCCAGTTGTCACGTGCATACACATAGAAATACACACATATGTGTGTCTACGTATGTCTAAAAAAGCGTGTACAGAAGCAGACGTGTACCACTCGCTGCTGGGGTAGAAGACTGCTAAGCAGTGACAACGCTTTGACTGCCCCCAGCGAGACACGCTGCCCAGACACAAGCACGGGCGAAGGCACGCGGTGGACGGGAGTACTTCTTGTGCGACGAACACTCTCCCTTTTGACGACACGTATCTCTCCTATAACAAATATCGTCGATACCGCGCCATCGCACCCCGTACTCGTCCACACAAAGAAGGGCACTCGTACGTCAGGATCAGACTGCCCCGCGTGCGCCCACGAATAAAATGAATTTCTGCTGCGGAGCTGCGCCACATCTCCCCTTCGGGCGCGTTTGAAGGGTACTGCCCTTCAGCAGTGAACAGCGCAGGAGGATACCCGTCAATAGTTTTAGATCTCCCCCCAAGCTACGCATTTGTATTATGTATACATGGGGTGGCCACGTATCTCTGTGTGCTTTGTGGAACGAGCCCACCAAGGCAAGCACACAAACACATACATGCACACACAAATACACACAGACACACCGGTGTTGAACACGTGTGCGACGTCTTCTGGTGATACGGTGTCTCCTCCTTCTCTTTGTACCCTCCCTTCTGGTTCCCTTTTTCCACCTCCTCGTCCGACTGAAACAATCAGCTACTTTTCCCTCCTCTGCCACCGTGTCTGCGCATCAGTTTTTCGTACGCTGCGTTGATTTGCCGCATGCGTTCGGTAGCTGCGTCGAGCTCTTCGGCAGCGGCCGGCTTGTGCGACGCAGCCGCCGCGAGGAGGTCGGGATGGAGCTGCTTGGCAAGCAGCTTGTACGCCTTCTTGATGTCCGCCCCAGTCGCCGACCGCTTGACGCCAAGAACGGCGTAGGCATTCATTTCCTGCTGCCACTGCGCGCTGCGCTCTTCCCGCGCGGCCTTAAACTCTTCCCCCAGCTTCTCCCACAGCTCGACAGTCGCTGCAAACCATCCTTGCTGCCGCTGGACGCGCCTGTAGTCGTTCAAGATGTCGCGCAGCTCCTCCCGCAGCAGGCGCAGCTCCTCTGCCCAGTCCTCAAAGTCCCCTCCCGCTTCTTCGTCCAGCAGCGACGCTGCGGCGGCTGCTGCCGTGGACATCAGCCGCACGTTCTCTCGTTCCTGTAAAATGTCGCTCGGTGTGTTCACACGCATGACCACGTTTGAAACGGCCAAAAACGCGACCGCTGTCCAGCACAGCAGCACACAGCAGGCAGCGACTGCGCCGGCGGTGAACAGGAGCCGGCTCACCAGTCGCCTTCGCAGCAGTTCAAAATCCGACGCCTCCACGAACGCGCGTTCCTCCACCACTTTCTCTGCAAGGAGCAGACTCAGACGTTCATCAAATTTTTCTTGCTGCTGCTCCTCCTCTTCGGACTCTCGGTGCGTCTCCCCGACCCGCCCTCCCGGCGTCAACTCCTCCCCGTGCTGGCCCGCAGACTGTGGCACCTCCTTCTCAAGCTGCTGCTGCTGTCGCCTCGCGCGCCTCGCTCCGCTGACGCCCGGCTCAACCTTTTTTTCGCAGATCGGCGTTCCTTCCTCGCGCCGGCCTGTACCTGCCGCCGGCGAATGCCCACCCACTGTGGCGCGGCCTCGACCTGTCGGTGCTGTAGGCACTTTGGCTTCTGCCGCTCCACCTTTCTTCCCCGCGGATGTTGCACCGTTCTCCGGTCTGCGCGCGTCGACTCGGCCATTCTTCAGCTCAACAGCAGCAACGCATCCCTGCGTCTCTGCCGGGCGACCGGCTGCGGCTCCGCCCGTCGCTCCCTCCCTTGCGGTTTCCTGCCGCTTCTTCAGAGCCAGCAGCGCCAGCAGATCCCTCGCATACACCGTCCTGCCTGCTGCCGCCGCCTGCGGCTCCTCATCATACAGGCCTACGGCTGCGTAGGCGCCCGCCGTTACCACGGCAAGTGTGACTAATTGGGAAGTCGCGTAGAAGTCTGCGCGTCTCTCCCATGTGTTTCCCTTGTAGCCCAGCGACAGGGACGGCAGCACCAGACGCGCGCCGCCCACGACCGACAGCAGCACGTCGGCCTGTACCACCGGCAGTCCCAGCAGGCGCAGCAGCGGCTGCAGCACCGCCTCGATGAACAGGGGGGCCGCCAGCAAACATGCCGTCGCGCCGAAGGAGCCAGAAAAGCAAACGCACAAACCTTTTAGCAGGTGCCTCGTTCGCAGCTCGTGGGCGTACGGCGCGTAACAAGATGGCGAGGCAAAAGCAACAAATACCGTGAGACCTCTGACGAGGCAGTGCAGCAGAAGTAACAGCTCGCGTTGCACTGAGCTACTCAGCGGTGACAATTCCGCATGGCAGAACAGCAAATCCACCAGGTAGGAACACTGAAAGTGAGCCACGAGGCCGCGGAAAATCAACTGCCACGGAAGCACAGACTTCCACGATCGAGCCCGCTTCGCCTTGCCCTTCCTCTCCCCAGCACTGAAAGTCCGTTCCCCGTCGTCCTCTGCTTCTCCTCCTTGTTTTTTTCCTGGTGCTGCGCTGCTGCTGCCGCTTTTTCCGTTAAGACCGGTACACGGGCGACTGCAGCCAAGATCGCCGCGCACCTGCAGTTCTTCGTCCGCCCCTGGCCCACCGCTGTCGGCGTAGCTGTCGCACCGCGCTGTCGCAGCAGCAACGCAAACACCCGCGCCATCTCGACGACCCTCTGCTGCTGACGAGGAGGCGGAGGCGGGAGAGGAAGCAGAGGACGACGAGGAAGAGCGCGCTGCTGCTGCTCTCACTGTAGTGCGTTCCCACGCAGCAGCAGCACCAGGACGCGGAAAGACAGCAGCTCCCGCAGCAGCACTTGTGGTAGACGCGGCGGCATCGCCGCCAACAAGAAGAGCGCTCGCCGCAGCAGCAGCACAGGGAAAGGCGGTAGCAGCAGCGAATGGCGGAGAGGACACCGCAGCTGCTCTACGGTCCTCAACAACAAAGCAACGACTGGTGATCGCCCCTCCCGTCTGCTGTTGCCGTCGTTCTTCTTCTGTTGTAGACGCAGCAGCGAAAACAGAGAGTAGTTCGGACTCTACATGGGTGTCGCGCAGCAGCTCGTTGAGATCTTTCTCTGTGAGGGCTGCTTTCCCTGCGCGGCGTCGGCAGTCGGCTAATGTGGAGAGGCCTAGCCGTTGCGCATTCGTAGCGGCTGCTGCTGCAGCGGCGGCAGCAGCGCGCTGCTGGCGCAGAATATTCGCGTGCTGCAGTTCCTCTTTCACACTCGCTGTGCGCGTCTGTCTTGCCTGCTCCGCTCCTCCGGGCTGCTCCGGCTCCACAGGACGCGCAGCGCGCTGCTGCTGCTGCTCTGTATCTGCCGTGGCTGCCTCGCTATTGCGCTTCTCCTCACTGCAGCCGCTCCTGCTGCTGTCACAGGAAGAGTCATCCCTGCCGCTTGCTGCTCCTTCCTGCCGCACCAGCTGCTGCTGCTGCTGCTCATACAGCTCCCCCAGAAAGGCAGCAACGTCCAGCCCGCGCAGTTCTTTCCTCAGTCTGCCGCGCAACGCTTTCTTCACGCAGACTTGGCGACTCCGCTGCTGAAAAGCGCGGACCGCAGCGGGCAGCCAGAAAAGGTCGAACACGGTGGAAAGTCCACCCCAGCAAAAAGAGAGCATGCGCAGGCCCCAGGTCGGCCAGCAGCAAAGCAGCAGCCACGGCAGCCCGATGGCGCCGCCGAGAAGCAAACCCACGTACGTCAGCAGCAACAACAGCAAGTAGTTGCAGCGGTGGAACGGCGACCGGATGTCGTTGCCGGTGAGTTCCAGCAGCCGCAGCCGCGCCGACACCACAGGACCCCTGCCGCTCCCTGACTGCTGCTGCTGCCGGGGTGGGGCTTGCTGTGGCTCAGGAAGCGCCGCAGCTGTTGCGTCTGCCGTGCGCCACCGCGGTGCCAAAAGGCTTCTCCACCACGCAAGTTTGTTGAAAGCCATGGCTCCTTAAAAGTGTGCTTCACAGAGCGAATGCAGCAGCGGCGCAGGTGAGCCCGGCAGCAGCGACGCATCTGCAACAAAAGGCAGGGAAAGTCCCTCTTTTACGCTGCTGCTACTGCTGCTATGACACAGCAGTGCCCCACCGCACATCCTTCTGGGGAAGCCGTGCTGCAGCGCTTTTCTCGTGGGGCCCTGTCGCTGTCCCAGCTGCTGCCCAGACTTAGCGACGACCGCGGCTGCCGCTCAATAGACGCTGCTGCTCCGTACCCTGCTGCAAAAGTGTCGTCGCAACCATCGCGGAAACCTTCCGATGCTGCCGCTGCTGCTGCTGCTCGGTGCTGCGACACGGGCAAGTCCCACCGACAATGACAGAGAGCTACCCGGCTACGAGTCCCCGCCCTTCGCGTCAATCATCTTGAAGAAGGGTCTCCTAGCGCCAAGATATAGTACAAGGTAACACTGCCGGACACATAGCAGCCTGTATCTCTGTCTTACATTACACACATACACACGGTGGCTACCAGTCTATCTCTATCCCTCTCTTTGTCTCTCTTTTTCTGTCACTCTCTATCTGCTTAAATAGAAGACGGCTATAGAGGGTCAGCCCAGGCCGCTGGGGGGAAGAAGAGTAAAGACGATCTCGACGGTGCGTGGAAGCCCTTGCGTCACTCAGTCCCCAGCAACACGTCCTCTGCATTTTAAAAGTTGCACTCGCTGTCCCGTTGCTGGAGCTGTTCTGCTATTCACGCGTGGTACCTTTATCCTTTTCCGAACGGCGCCGGAGGGCAACGCGCGTCGTTGCTGTGGCGCTGCTGCAGTGTACAACTCCCCGTGTTTTTGCAGTCGCGTACTGTTGCTGCTTGTGGCGTTGCGGACATGCCACACGGCGCAGTGGCCCTGCGTGGCCCTGCCGCGCTGCTTCGGCCGTTGCAGTGCTGTACTGCTGTTCTCTCTCTTGCCGCTGCTTTTGCGAGGAACTTTTCGAAGCATCAGGAACGACCCCGACACTCGCAGGCAGCAGCAGCGCGGGCTACCGCCCAGCGAAGCAGCGAGCAGCCGAAACGAGAGCGCAACCAGTGGCGCCACCAGGGTCGCGAGGCCACGCGCAGGGAACAGACAAGGACAGAGAAGTTCTTAAACAGGGAACCGGATGCAGCGTAGGACGAGTACAACGATGGAAGAAAAGAAAAAACCCGACGCACGAGGCCAAACCGGAAGGCGACCTCACCCCATTGTACGTGTCGGTTCCTGCTGCCGCGACGGTGCTTTTTTTGGAAGACCGAAAACGCGGCAGTGCACATGCGACGAAACAATCCTCGGACGGAGGAGGGAAGTACGAACAAGAGGTGAGCGAAGAAAGAGGGAAAAGGCGCGGGCGGAGCTCAGGCTGCCCTCACGAAGGACTTGGGATCCGGCACAAAAGCAGGTGGAAGAAGTGACAAAAACGAGAAAAGGGTCAAAACGCTCTGGTTGAAGAGGAAGGAGAAAAAAAGCGCTAGACGGCTGAGAGAGCATTCCCTACGGCTGCGGATCCCGTTGGGGGCGCATGCGAGGAGGGAAGAGGCGTAGGACTGGTTCTCAAGAAGACAATCGGGAAATGCGGGAGGCAGCGACAAAGCAAAAATCTACGACAAAAAAAACAGACAACCTGAACCCTTACAACGCATATCAACCTGCAGCTCGGGTCGTGTAGCGCTGCAAGAGCCAGAAGAGCGACAGCGACGCTACTGGACACCGCCGCAGCCCGCCAAGAGCAACTCGAGCAGCTGCGACTTCCGCGGCAGCGAGACCAGCCACATTGTTACACCAGCAATAGGAGGATGGTACGTTCGAGTTTCTTCTGTGCATGTCGTGGCTCAGAGACTCAAGAGGGGGCGCGTCAGTGTAATTCTGCACCCGTAACGCCGTGCAGGAGGAACAGCGTCGCCGTCAACAGAGTCCTAATTTTAGCGCAGCAACAGCAGCAGGACCAGATTCACGGCGCGATATACTGTTCTGGACTCAAGAGGTGCCGCAGCACAGAGTATTTTGTGTGTGTGTGCGTGTGTGTGTGTGTGTGTGGTGGGTGTGTGTGTGTGTGTGTCTGTGTGGATCGGTGTGTGTGTGTGCGTGCGGACGTGGAAGGCTTCTTTACTGGACACACACACCACCCACCCACCCACCACACACACACACACACAGAGATGCAGGTGCAACGAGAAGTGTCTTGACCGTTGAGAGTGTCGAAAAAACGCCCCGTTCTTGCATAAAGACACTCGCACGCGAGTTTCTAATGTAGAACCTTGAAACGACGCTTTGTAGCATGTTTCAAAGTTGTTGCCGCCTGCCCGTCTACTGATGAACAAGTTCACGTCTTTGAGAAGTTTCGTCAACGAGCGTCGTATCTGCTACAAGGGTAAACCGAACACACCTCGGTGCGCCCGAAACGACGTGTGAGTCTGCACCAGGATATACGCTGTATTCCAAGCGCATATGTGTACCGATCTACACGAGTTAGACACGAAGCTTCAGTAGCGTCTTCCAGGTGTTTAGGCTTACCGAGGGACACAAGTGGGTCTACACGCGGAAGCAAAAAATGAAACTCGACGCTCTGTTTGAGAAGGCTCTCCTAGGAGGTCGGCACGCGCTTGGAGCACTGCAGACTGTATCGGCCAATCGTTTATCAATAATAAGGTATACCTCAGTAGTTTATGTGCTGTAGAGGATTCAAATACTATAAGGAAGCCGGCGACAACCGTAGAATGGGGCAGCAGCGTGGGAGATAACTGGGTGTGCAAGAATACTCCCACGCGTGCCCTGTCCTTATGCTTGGGTGCCTGCCGTCCTGTAAAATACTCTACGACTACATCAAGTACATCAGCAGAGCCAACACATGCCCTATTGTATTGACTCGCAGGTGGGAATGTGCAGCTGCATGTATGCAGGTCGATGCGTATGCGTGGAGGCTTCTGCATTTTTTCAAGCGTAGTCACACGGCAAACGCTACATGTACACGAGCGTGTGCACATAATAATATGTGGATATATATAACACATAGACGTACAAGCACTTATGCGGAACTGTCCCTATTGGTAAAGGTGATATTAGTCACGAGCAACAGTATGCTACGAACATTTTTTTCGCGAGGTCGTATTCCTCGCGTGCAGTGTCCTTTAAATGTGTACAAATGTTCACGTGAGTATGCAGCAGCATCTCCGCGCGGACGTGTCAGTTTTTCCATGCGTTCCGGTGAGTGACGTCAACGTATTCAGGTCAGGAATTTTCGTTTGCATTATGACTAAAGCGCGTGAATGTATGATGTTGGACATGGCGGTGGGTACGCTTGATAAGGAACTTGCAACACAAACGTCAAACATACTGCGTGTGTTCCTGCACAAGACGCAGATCGACAAACGCAGTACTTCGTACATAACACGAAGTACAAAACGGGTATCAGTGGTCAGTAATACGTGCAGAGGAGCAGAGCATATTGTAGCCCATGGGTCATCAACTGACTACTACAGCCTACTCCCAGGAGAGCTAATGTACTACGCTGTTATCGCCTAGCGTAGCAACGACCGAATCAGATTTATTCCCTGCTGTTGCACCATACACTCACTTCAGCGGGTCCTTTGTAAGTTTTTTGGGAAGGGGAGACAACTGGCAAACGACCCAAGTAGAGAACAGTCCGGTTCCGCACAGATTCTGCATCGGCGAAAGAAACGAGAGACTATTTTCGTCACTTCTTGTGACATTAACGTCCTGCAATACGTGGGTTCCTCAAATTTCTGCTTTCTATATACTGTCTACCACGCGCGTAACCGCCTACCTCTTACGTTGCCAGGAACGCTGAACATTCAAACTCGGTCGTACGCTGGAAGCACACTGCAAGATCTTGTAACATTCAGCAGTAGCTGTGCGAGCAGGAGCCCAACTCTTGGTAGCGAAGCGAGTAACACCGACTGCCGAAGCAGCCGCAGTAGTTGCTGCAGCGGCGCCAGGCGCAGATAAATCAGTACGTACGTAAATTTAGGGGACGAACGCGAGTTTCTCACTTTTCTTGAACGCTAAAAGCTATGCGAGGATACGCGTAAAGATTTGAGGTTACGGTGTGATTAGCGCGCAGGACGAGACAAATTCTGTCAAGTGCTATGTGCAGACTTGTGTGGACTTCGTAGCTCCATGCGAGGGGACTTTACGAAATGAACTGCTTCCTGATACTTCAATAATAAGGAGAAATGCGGAGGTAGCGCACTATTGTAAAGCCACTTTTCATCGTCTGACCATAACTACTGCTTTACTAACCTCAAGTATACGGGTCTCAGTAAAATGTGGTTTACTTGGTAAAACAGCTGTACTGCCGCACCGCGGCCTCTGTGCACCGCTTCAGAGGCAGCCGTCAAGCTGTTCCACAGTGTGCTATCTACATACCAGGAGGTTGAAATGTGATACACAAGTGCGTATACTCATGCTGGTGTTTGTGTACAAATATGTATCATAAAGCTGCTGTGTACAACCTAAATCTATCACCCCGGAGTCACTTTTGTGGTTCCGCGTATCCTACACACTCTATAAGAAAAATACATATACGTGCGTATGTCTATATATATATATATATATATGTATCCGTGCAGGTGGTGGGAACGTCTTCCAGAAAAACCCACACATCTGTTACACGCGCGTGATTAATTGATACAGCAGCGTATGCTCAAGAAGCACGTTACCGGGAAGTATGTCTGCGATGTTCCGCATTTTTGACATAGCGTGTGGAGGCACGTGTGCCCACACGCGGGTGTCCTGATGTGGGCACGTACCGTTGCCCTTCCTGTACTAGCAGATCACGTATGTACTATTGTACCTTTGCCACGTCATATATATATATATATTCATTCAGGTGCCTCTGTAGGAGTGTACGCGTATGCGCGGAAAGGCGTGTAGGAAGTACATTCGCTTCTAGATGGTTGCGTTGCCTTCAGAGTTATGCTGACGTAGTCGCAGGGACTTTCACGTTGAACCGTCGTATTCATATACACGTACCATGTACCCTCCTTCAGAGAATTTTATTGTAAGCCTTCTTCCACAGTGACTAGGCTTCACTCGTAGGTGTGGTGCCAATGGAATTCTTGCTGAGACACACATCATAGTTTCTGTCACACATCCTTACATCCCCCCGACCTGAGCCTCGAGGTTAATCTCACGTGAATAAACAAACTAACAAACTTACACCCTTACATATTTATATACATACACGTAAATACGCTACTACTTACACCCTTTACACATGATGTGAAATCCCCAGAAATCATACGCACTTCAACACGAGACACCCTTGCGCAGCGTGCGTGCAGGAAGATGGAGACAGAAATGGAGACACAAGTAAGTCAGCACACAGACATAAACTGCGGGGACATCTGTGACTTTGCCACAACGTGGCAGCAGTGGAGATACTACCGATACTCGTGAACATGGCGGAGAGAATAATGTAGTAGTTTCGCACCTACGGCTGTACCTTCCACGGAAGTCAGCAACACGCCAGTCGTACGTATACATACATATATATATAGACACACACATCAATTTATAACACAGGGTACTCCATAAAGTTGCACAAGAGTACAGAAGGTATGCAGGCGCTGCGTACAGAATGTGTGCACCACCGACACTCCTACGCACCCGCGGTTGTAGAGAAATTTGAGCATTCCCACGAAATTCAACACTTGATGCGGACTGTGCACGCAGGTACCAGTTGACTCTTTTCCATGTCCGCGAAGCTTGGTCGTTCGCATTTTGCGACGGGGGTGCTTGAAAAAGCGGAAGAGAACGGTTCAGCAGCAGCTGGGCAAGCACGACGCAGGCACATGTCAATACTCGGACTCAAGTGGTAGCCGATACAAAACTACCTAAAGTAATTCATTTCGCAGCCCCAGGAGCTTCACGTAAAAAAAGATTCAGCAAGTCAATGATGATGACGACGTGGAAGATTACTGTAGCTTAATGCCTGCCGCTTGACACAACCGCAAGGCTTACGACGTAAACGATATTGCAAACGAAAGACTGGGACAGCATTGTGCTTCCACAAACATATGCGTGTACACCTTCCTTCTTACTGTTCAAGATGGGTACGTATGTGCATGAATACGAAGACGTAAACCGAAATGACGATATCATTTCGCCAGGCTTTATAAAGGTTCACCAGCCTGACTTTAATAGAGGGGAAGGGCCCGCGTACTGATGGCCCTGTACGGTACTCCCCTGAGTCGTTTTCTGCTCCCTGCTTCTTCTTACGCACGCTATATTGTTTTCACGGAACAAGTCACCCCGATGAAGGAAGTCGCTTCTTGTGGCACTTCTCCTATCGTATGTCCCCTGTGTTTCCACCCGGCTGCAGCACCCGGGTGGCTCTCCCTATTCGTCTCTGGGCACGATCACCACAAAATTTTGCACTGTCCTTTGAGTACGGCGGCCTCGTTGACGATGTGTACGTAGTACCACTCTTGTCCGCCGTCGGAAACGATCACACGTTTGCGCATGAACAGCTACGGGTGCAGATTCGCTCCCGTCTCCTAGCCTAGTTCGACTTTCGGCCAGGACAGAAGTGCTATCCGTTGGGCTGCAACGACATCCGCGTCCTTACGCAGCTTCAGCTCAATTACTTCAGAACTACTGCTGCAGACAGTCGCTGCGAGAACATTTGCCGTCATGGCCGAAATCGTTGGTGGCTGCCGCTGGACCGCTGCGTTTTAGCTGCCGACCGCCTGTCTATGGGGCCATCAATGTCCCATATCTGCAAAATAAATTTCCAGTTCTGGTCTGTGCATAGTACAAATGTCCTGTTTCGGGTTCCTCGAATGTACAGCATGCGTACCCAACCCTCACCATTCACGGCCACTCTTGGGTAAACACGCCTCACACTGGGCCAAAAACACTGTAAAAATTATGGCACACGACCGTGTTTCCAAGGACGTATTATCTTGACCAAAGTCTATTGTTGTTCCTCCCCCGGTCATGGCTACCAGCGCGTTACTCTAGGTTTCCTATGCTATCCGTGGTATTCACTTCTGAAGAACATCCGAATGCCTGTGAACCTACAGACGTGGTTCCTCTGCAGGGAAGTGCACTGCGCCAGGCTTTGGTGCCGATGTACACGAGACAGTCCACTTGAGTCTACATATCTTCTATATGAGTGTGCGACGAAGAACCCTACCCTTGCAGAAGTTGCACAGATACGTTGCACACGTATTTCTAGTACTGTGACTCTTTGTAGCTTCCAAAACCGGATTCCCTGCTACTACAGAGTCCAACGACGTCCAGCAAACAACGCATCGTGTCATCCTTGCTTTGACGGTAGCTGCCACTTGACGCCGCTACATACTCTTTAGGCTGTTCTGTCTTCGCCCGCAAATCAGTCAGCGATAACGGGCCACAAAGAGCTGCCCACAATCCCCGGTGTCGGAGAGTCTGTTAGTGACGTTATTCTCAGCAGATGCCTCCTGCCTCCGCGCAGACAGGGACACAAGTGAGTGTACGGTGCTGTTAAGCGTTTCACTGCAGAACACTACGTACACGAATATTTGTAAAGCTTTTCTTCTCGTAACCGTTGCACGTCGGCTGCATTGTTTTCAACTTCTCACAGGAGCTATACGTGGTGCAGAAGTCGACACGATTTCTTCAGCGCGCCGGTGCAACGGCTCTGTCTTATAGGTTTTACCCAGCGAGAGTCCTTTTTGGGGTGCTTTTTTTTCGAGAGTTTAGGCGTGGTCAGTTCCTCCGTTCTACGGCAGATCTCTTCTGGTAGTCAACAGTGCGATTCCTTCGTGTTTGGTCGAGTACACGCAGGGGGGTGCTCACAAAGAGTGCAGCATTACCTGCCTCTGCAGTTGTGTAGTACCTGTTGTGCACTTCTTTTACAATCTGGACGCGCGTGATAACATTGTTGACTACACTGCCCGGGTACTATCGTTGCATGTTTGGCAATGTGTCGCTGCCGTTTCAAGCCCGTCGTCGCTCGCTCTGTCACAGTAGAATATTCGTATTCGAGGCCAGATACTAGAGACTCCCCGTCCGAGTTGCTTTGCGGCTGCATGCTGCTGGGTAAGTGATGTTTTTCCTGCGCTCAGGCCCGAAGACCTCAACTCAAGCGGCCACCACGGGGCAGTCCGGCGCAGTCGACTCTCCGGGAGCGACGTGATACTTGCTCCGCGTTCTGCTGCAGCGGAGGTTGACTTCACCCTCCTGCCCCTGTGCCAGCTGCTGTAGCGGCGAAGTCAGCTGGATACAACTGCTTCAAGTTTTCTACCACTGCAAGCATGTCGTAGCAGTCGCTTGGGCGGCGTTGAAACTCTGTTTGTCCGGCTGCCAGCAGGTGTGGCCGGTGCAGCTCTTCCCTCCGGTCTGTGGCCTCCTGTTGGTTTCTTCCGCCTTCAGCAGGCCACCACAGAGAAGCAGCACGAGTTTTGGTGCTTCCAACGAACGGATGCGTCAGTGGGGGCAAATCCTTGCTTTCCTTCACGCTGCTTTTGCGTCGCACTTCTTCTGCACGCCGGTCAACATCGCCTCTGCCGCTAACGGCGTTCCTGCTGCTGCCGCTGACAGCGCTGCTGCTGGGCCCATTTCTGCCCAGGCTCGCACCCGGCTGCAGTGCTATTTCTCCTCGCGCCCCACCTGAGGTCTCTTGGTCTGACGGAGCAAGAGGTGTGGCCAAGAGCTCTCCCGTGCCCTCGTATAGGCCGTCACATGCGCCACCAGCAGAAGCCTCGGACGGCGCAGCTGCAGTAGGGATGCACGAAATAGTGATCGTGTTGCTGCCGCTGCTGCAACTGTTTACGCCTTTGTCATCACGGCCATTATTACGAAAAAGTGCTGCTGCTGAACGCTTCTTCTCCTTAAGGGGCTCCTCGGCTCCTCTTTTCTTGGAGAGAGGATCCTCCTCCTCCTTTTTGTTTCTCTCGTCTCCCTGTTCCTCCTCCCTAACGGTTCCTGTGTACGTGCACCAATACAAATCATCGTCAGCAGCAACGGCGGCCATCCTCGAGTTACCGCCCGTGCTTTGTTTTGCGGAGAGCAGAACGCCCCTGCGCGGCGTCTGTTTCCCCTTGTCGGTCTGGATTTGCGTGTGTCTGTGGGGCTCGATCTCCAGCGTAGTGCTGCATGCTGTTTTGGGAGTGCTGCTAGTATTGTACAGATTTCGCCTGCTGCTAGTGCTCGACTCCAAGGTTTTCCCGCCGCTCGCTCCGGAGCCACTTCTGGAACTGTCGGGACTGCTGCGCTTGAACGGACGAGACTGGCTTTGAAGCGGCGGCGGCAGCAGATGATGGCCGATGAGCAAAAAGCCGATCGCAATCCCCGCGAACAAACTGAGTATTATTCCTACGTTGAACATCATCGCAAGCAGCATCAGCAGGTAGTCCACCGAGTAACTGCAGAAAGCAGCGACTGCTCGGGCTGCGTTGGGCCCGACAGGAAACCCCCGCACTGCTGCTGACACCGAACAGCGCTCAGGGTTTATTTCCTGCCTGCTAGTCCTGGTGCGGCAGATATTCGTGGGCTTCTTTTTGCCTGTGTGTGTTTCGCAAATGCAGCCGGCGTTGTTGTCGCGGGTGGTGTGTCCGTGCTTGGCAGTGCACGGACCTTCCAGCCCGCCGCGAGGCGGTGCCCCAGTGGCAGCAGCAGCAGCAGTATCAGGTAACACAGGAAAATGAACATTTTCCTCGGGATCAAATGCAGGTCGAGTGACGTTTCCTTGTAACTTGACGGCTCCGTTCTTTTCGTAGGACCCACCTTCACGCGGGTGTTGCGGTACTATCTGGTGTAGTTCCCCGGTTTCTTGTACCTCGATTCCGTCACTTAAACCTTCCACATCCTCCTGCACTGCCCTCCCAGGTCCTGCAGGATAGCGCCCTATTCCCTCTTTGGCAAGCGGGGCGGTCCCCGCTATCTCCGGTGCTGCTGCTGCTGGAGCTTCGGCTCCTGCGTGAGTTGGCTGCATGGGCTTTGCTGCTCGTGTAGCGCCGTGTGTGGCACCTGTCGGTGCCACACTAATTCTGTGAGCGTGCAGCTCATCCCCAGCAGCGCCTGTAACAAGTGCGCTCGTGCTCTTTTCCAGCAGCAGCTTCTCGAGCTTTCTGCGCGCTCCCTTCAGCAGGACAGAAAATAGCGCTAGCAGCAGCGTCGCACAACAGCAGAGCGCATACGACCAAGGCCTATCTGTGTACCAGTCGCGCAGGAGAAAAATCACATGTGGAGAGTCTTCAAAGTACATTGGCAGCCGATGCTCCAGCTCCGGTCCAGCGGGTACATGGCTGTCTGCTGCGGCATACAGAAGTCCCGGAAAGGAAATATAAGCTGCTGCCGTCGGCATTTGGAGGGGACCTCTTTCCACACGGCGCCCCTCACTATAATTAGCGGCGGCAGCACAGTGAGGATCGCCGGTGTTGGGCTGGTGGGAGTCGCTACTGTGTTGCTTCAGCAGTGGTATAGCAAGCCAGGGAAAGCGCCAGCACGCCCACCATGCGAGCAAGACAGGCGGTAGTCTACGGCGCAGGAGTGCTCGGGAAGACACACGAGCCGCTGAAATAAAATGATGTGATTTCGTTGCAGTATCAGCCGCCGGAAGGGCGCGAGCGGTGCCGCCTCCGACGCGCTCCATTGCGCTGGAGGGAAGAGGTCTTCCCTTTAGTGTAAAGCTTTCACACGAAAGATGATCGTGCCTAGCTCATTTTCCCTTCTCTGTACGGAGACATACATATGTAGACATATACCAAGATTACAAACAGACATACTCATACATAGGCGCGGAAGTCCTCACTTCCACGTGCGGAACAGCTCTGGGGTTGTGCTCTGCATCATGCCAGTAACTGCCAACCGCTGGCGGCAGTGTCCGAACTATCCACTGGGCAGCACCAGTCCAACAAGAGCTTGGAGAAAAGACCTCAATCACCCCCAAAACTACGCTACGGCACAAAACCTACTTAGCTGTAGCGTTCGCAGAGGGACTGATGAAGGGTACACCTACGCTTGTACCCGAACGGCGGGAAAAGCCGACTTTAATGCAGGCCTGCTACACGGCAAATTTCGCCTCGATATGTATTTGAGGGCAAAAAGATGCCGGTTACGAAGACAGACCGGTTTCATCGACTTCTGCTTCGCTAAGCAGCCCCAGTCTACACCTGTTGACTAAAGCCTGTATTCTACTACCACAAAATCACGAAATATGGACGTGTCTTGAGACCACCGCGCTTGCCTTACTGATCTGCGCGTTTCTACCTGAAAGAGCACGGCGCAAATGCCGCACGGGGTTCGAGCACTCAATAGCAGGCACACCTTGCATTGTGCTATGTCAAGGTGGCTACATTGTTTTGCGGCGCGTGTAGCAGATCTTGACAGCTACGTTCCACGGGCTGCATCATTCATTTACCGAAGCACACGAAGCCGCACCACCTGTTGCAGACAACACAAGCTGATGATCTACCCAAGACGTCATGTTGCATACGTATGCAGCGGCAGACTCTTTGCCACAGGACCTGCTCCAGACATTTATGTACGCATGAATACGTGTGCGCTGGTGCCGTAGGAGTCACCCGTTGAGTGAATGGGGATTCTCTTTGGGGACGCCATACACTGAGAACGATTTTTCCGCGAAAACGTCATCCCAAATCATGCAAGCCCACTGATACGCGCCCCTCACACAGGACGATGCATGTCTACATATTGATGTAGGTACGCGTATGCAGCTTGAAGCTCCTAAAAATGTAGATGGTTTCAGATGCGCATGTACGTTGTAAAAGGGGACGACGATGCGCGTCTGATTGTGCTGCGCATACAGATCCTTATTTCCACGAACAGCAGCGCGCGGTGGCGCCTCTTGGTGTAAATAGATGTACCTTCCGAATCTGCCCCCCAAAATTGCCAGTGATACACCGTGTGGTGGCTGCTCCCGACAAAAGTGACAACGCAGCTCTCACGGGAACACGAGCTTCCTTCTGTTCCTGCCGGGCGAAGGTGGATGGATAGACTGGAACAGAAGTAGACAGGAATAGGACCCAGCGCCGCATGCACACGATTCCCTGTTTGCGAGGGGAGGAAACATCAGAAATTAGTCTTCGACGGCGTGGAAACGCAAAGATACAATGTGGGAAATGTTTCCGTAGCGGGAAACACATCAGGGTTCGACGCGAGTGGGGGACAAAATAGCGATTCGGCAGCCCACGTCGTCACGAACAGCGACGAACACGACGACAGCGGTACTCGCTGCGGCAAAACCACCGGCAACCACGTCGGCGACCGTGCTTACGAGGACGCAGAAGAAGTAGTCGCAGCAACCTCTGAATTCCTTTTGTTGACACCAGCCTATTCGCTTAGACGTCTGCTGCAAACCCGTAATGCCTGCCGTCGCAGCGTTGTTTGTTTGCACAGTCCCCTCTGCTGCCACCCAACTCGCTGCGGCAGCTGCTCCTTGAAGGCCGTTGCCTGTTACTGACGCTAATGTGGGAAGGTGTCCTAATACCAGCCAGTGCCCTCTTCTACTGTACGCGTCGCCCGCTTAACTGCGGCTGGTGATGCACTTCCTCCCCCCTTCTACCATCGCATCTTCCGGTGGCGCTGCTACTCCGGCTACTGATGGCATCAGGGTGACTACAGAGAAGCACGTGCAGGGACCGTTGCACGACGAGACGGAGGATGACACGGGCAAACAGCACTACAGTTTGACCGCCGTTATGCAGGATTTTAGCGGAGTTGTCAGAGAAGCCGCTCACCGTTTTTCTTGCATCGTGCAACGCACACGCACACACATATACACACACGTATACACACACACACACACACACACACACAATCTGTCCATCCTCCGAGCTCTCTACATTTTGAAGACGACACTTTGGTACAAGTTAGCCAGCAGGAGAGTGCGGAAGGGGAGCGATACACAACAAGCAATTAACACCTCTGTGTGCTGCAGTGTAAAAGACAAAGTAAGCATCCTTACGTAGACTTGAAAATCATTTGAAGCTGCACTAGCAACATCCGCATACGTACACCAGGATAACTTCCGGACAGCAGGTACACGGACAGGTACAGCGACAGTAAGACGATATGGCAGAAGAGAGCTTCTCCAAGCTGAGGAACCCAGTACAGTGTTGCCACAGCAGCAGCAGAACGGGGATGCTGTCACTATGGACACTAGGGTAGTGACAGCAGCAGCGGTATTGCTACAGTGGCTGGTACGCCTGAAAGACAAACTGAAAAGGAGGACACCAGCAGCGTCATGAAAGTCATGCCAGCTCCTTTAAAGGGTCGCCAGCAGAGTCTGCCATACGCTGCTGTTTTTCAGACGTGTACTACGGAGCTGCATTGAAGCATTGACATGGCGGCAGTTGAGCGCGAGAGGTAGAACTTCCAGTGGAAGCTGGTGAGATGCACTACAAGGCTTGACAGTCGAGTTACACAAACGGTAGGTGTTGAAGCTCAACAGGGGAGGTTAGTGCCAGGCGAACAAGTTGCTTGTGTACTATGAAGTCGGTCCGTAGCACTGAAGCAGTCGTAGCAGTGGCAGCAGGCCCGAAAAAGGAAATAGATATCTAGTCGCAGCCCTCCAGAGACAACACAGCACAGGTTAAGCAAACGCCTCGTAATAGTACGACAGGTAAGGATGCAGCAGAATAGCAGCTAGTCAAAGTGCTACGATTCAGGACATCGGCAGTGAATCACCGGGATGCGTGCGGCAATTTAGTGCAAACCTCTTGCTAATACGGCGTCTGTGCCTGGATGAATACCGTGGCTGCACGCACGCTTGAATTCAACTTGTCGTTGCTGGAGGTGCCTCAAACGTTTGCTGTTCTGGCGTTTCAACTCTGGAACCTTCTGACGGTGCGGCTGCACCATGACCACTGCCCATATGCTCGCAGTTGGTGCCGCTTCACATCATGTGAATACGGCTGCCTTCGGCGATCACCTTGCCCCCATTGGTTTCTGTTCGCGCAAAAATGCTTATAGTTGTGCTTTCGTATTTTCTCCTCCCGCTCCCTTCCGCCCCCCAGCCGACCCCACTACGGACTGCAGGCGCGCACAGTACGTGTGTTCACGTAAGTATGGGTATATAGATAACGGTGTCTGCCGTTTCCCCCTCTCTTTGTAGTGGCGGCGACAAGTCTTGCGTCTCTTTCGTTTGGCCCTCCTCCAGACTTAGACAGGACCCCGTAAACTACACGTTGCCTCCACTTTGTCAGCATCAGCGAAGAATCCTCACCTACGGGAAGTGCCACCTGCGGCCAACCCTTCGCACGCGCGTACGTATGCAGTGTCTCGCTGCCGTCTGGGAAATTTGATGTATGCGGTGAGAAAGCATATACCCCCTGTGATTGTGTCACCTACTTAGTAGCAACGCCGAAACGCATATACGGTGTAGCGCCGCGTAATTCGACACGCTTGCTCCAGGACCACATGTGTGTACGGAACCCCCTACACTCAAATTTTTGGTGCACAAGTATGCACTCGCAGACGTGTAAAGTAACGGATGTTCCTACAGGACTCACCGTCTGTATACAAGTCTCGCCGTCTGCGTGTGAGGGTGTTTCGCAGATTAAGCAAGTGGGCGCCAGAAATGAGTTTGGTTGTACACAGGCACACCGAAAATGTAAACAGTCTACTCACACACGTCCACGCAGTCCGTGTGATCCTGCAAAGAGCGTGCAGACAAGCGAACTCCTGCTCAGGTACATGCGTGTAATGTTTACCACTATGCGTGGTACAACATGTGTAGCGATAAGGAAAAAGTGAATGCATCAGCTATCGTGAGATTTGTACGAATGGTCTACATATGCAAATTCACATATGTACAGGTACGTGATAACGACGGAATAACACTCGCAGGCGTATGTGTACATATGTCTATGTACGCGACACTGGGAGTTCCGTCTTACTGCAGGCGAGTGTAATCACGTGGTGCGTTTGCAGCTGCTGCAGCTGAAGCGTGTCCACGCGTTCTGCAAAAGCCACGTGTAGATAGGAGCGTGGGGGTCAGGAAAGATAGTGGAACAGCAAACCATAGATAAATATCCTTATGCTAGGAGACCCCTTTTTTCATTAGTAGGAGCTAGCGACGCTAGGGTCACGTTTGTTGAGACAATTGCAACAGAACCATAATAGTGGAGGCTAGTAATGACCAGGAGTCGGTTTTGTTCACGTACTTTTGTTACGAGAAAAATACGCCAATACAAAACATGTACACACTTGACCATCAAGCCGCGTTTGCACGTTATCCCACGCACTTGCAGCTTGAAGGAGAGGAGAATGTTTCAATGAAGATGGACCTACGTGAGACAGACTCACAGAGAGGTTAACACACAGCTGTTTACGTGTACGTCTGCGTGGACGCACGCGCGGATATGTACTACTACTCGCGGAAGTGTTCGTGTGTATCAACACATATATTAGTAAACAGAGCAGCAGGAGGTAGCGCGGCTGCTGTTGTACATCTATTGTGCTCGTTGTGAGAGGGTTAAAGGCGGTTGTAGCATTAGGGACGAAAGCTGCTGTCGTTTTCGTCGTTTACGCATCGTACCTGCGTTCTGTCGCCGCTGGGTGGCGTTCTCCCGGATAGGTAACATCCAGCCAAAAGCGGCTTTCAAGAAACACGTGATAAGCAGCCATATCCTCCAGAGAAGCAGCATATTACCATTTTGTTACTGGCGGAAGGTAGAAGTCCCCCGGTCATCGGAAGCCACGATTCTCTCATGTGAAGAATACTGCAGTTCTGACCCATCAGTGCTTAGGTGTAGATAGCAGGGTGGAGGAGTGAGAGCGTTCCACTTTGCGCAGCTGTATGCAAACGTTTGAGGATGAACGGACCAGCGGGGTAGAACTATGTATTGAAGCCCTGAAGCTGAAGACAAACTGTAGTACGGTTAAGCAGTGTTTTCGCTGGCAGGACTGGACCGCGCTGGGCGTTGCCAACTATTGTACAGAATCAGGAGGGCCGATTTAGACAGTTAAATTATAGTCAGACGCAGACCACACATGTATCAGGCATCACGTGTTGAAAAGCGCGGTTTTGCGCGTAGTGTCGCGCACGGGGGAAATCGTGCGTCACAGCCTTATTCCCCTGCCGACTTGATGTGCGCCGATGTACAGGCCGTTTTTGTATGAGTTATGGTAACGCACTAAAGTCCAGAAGTATTTCTCTGGAAGAGAACCCATAATTTTTCGCAGGTATGCGGACACGCTTTCCACAAAATTGTGGGTGTCTGGGCAGTCCTAATGAGAACGGGAAGACCTGTGGCGGCCACTCGTGGGGAGAGGCAAAGGAAAGAAGAAAAAGAATAAGAGGACTACGTTCGCACGCGTCGGAACCAAGAGAGGTCGTGGAGCGGGTAAATTTTTCGTGGCACCTTGGCACTTTGTTCGCCTCACCCTTCTCCTTTTTTCCTTGCCTACATTAACGAAATGGATTCTGCAGACGACCATTCACACGCACACACACACACACGCTCTCGAGCGGCCCTTTTTCTTGTCGCCTGCCGTCTTTCTTTTCGGCTGCCCTTGTCTTTTATCTCTTCGTTTCTTTGTTTCCGGTGAACCCAACTGCCTCTCCAGTTGCCACCGCGTTCCTTCGTCCACAATCTTCGTCCTCCTGCCTCCCCGCTTCCATTTTTCTCACCCCTTGCTACGCTGTTGTCCTCACTTGTCCGTACCCGCCTAGTGCTAAGGTGGTGGGTGCTCCATTAGTGAGTACTGCGACGCGAATGTTGCCTGCCCCCTTGCACACTGCTCCCCCCTGTGTTCCGGCGAGTCCTGCGACGGAACGTGTCGCCTTTCCGTCTGCGGAGGCTTTAATATCTGTTCGTGTGGTGGCTCCTGTCGTGTTGCCCGTGTCGTGGCTGCTCTGTTGCAAGAGCTGCAGCGGCGGTCTCCGCAGACCCCCCTTTCCTCCTCCACATGCGTAGGCTGTGTAGCCCTACTATATGAGCAAGACATTGGACGCGGTATAGGAGGATGTGTGTCTCGTCTGGCGTCATCATTGTTGTTTTGGGGTCGTCGAAATTCCACTATTTTTAAAAGTTGCGCCGCCGCGTGTTTATATTTTTCCCTGGTCGGTAGAGGTACGCCTTCCTTCTCACACCGAGACTTCGGGCGTGTTCTGCCTGAAAATCCGTTTCAAATTTCGGTTTCTCGTGTGCGTGCGCCACGACACCACGGTGGGGTTGCCACAGGCCTTTCCCCCCTTGTACAACGCGCGTGTGCAGGCGGAGGAAGTGCTCCTACTGCATCTCACGGGAAAAAAAGCGCGCATAGCCCGTACACGCCGGTTCTCCCGCGCCGCATTTCTCACCACAGGATGCCTTTGCCTTCTGCATTAGGTGCTGTCTACTTCTACCTTTTGCTGAAATCGCCTTCTACCCGATAGCTGCGCTCTGTTTCGAGAAACCCCAGTTGCGCGCCACTGCAGCTCCTCTGCTGGTGCAGCCCCTTCCCTCGGCAAAGGCGACAGACAGCACTCCACCCGTGCAGGACTTGACGCCACTGCCGATGTCTTTCAAGGGGCGTCTGATTTTCTTGTGAAATCGGCCTGAACTTTCCGTTGCTGCACGCTGCCCTTGCGTGAGAAGCAGCGTCTGATTTCCGCGTGCTATCCGCAGCTGTTGCGCACGCGCAGCTATTTTCGTTCGGCCGGTAGCAGCAGCAGCAGCTGCGAGAGTCTACTGGTGAAGAGAGAGCCGCAGCACTGTGGAAAAGCCGGGAATTCCCGCAGCAAAAGCACAAGACTTCTTTGCAACACTTCTCGACCCGCAGAAGCAGCAGCACCAGTCACGGCAACACTCCTGCTCCTTTTCTTGTTCGGGAACCGTTCACAGGGAAGCAGCACAGGGACCGGCGGGAGGCACACTCGCGTGTACGGCTTGGCTGCAGCATCAACTCAGGGATAGCAACAGCGTCTGCAGTGGAGCAGAAACAGCTGCTGGACGAGACGAGTCGTTGACTCCAGGTCTTCACAACACCAACAGCACCCCAGGAATTCTCGTTTGGGCGGTGAGATTTGCTTGAACAGTTGCACAGAGTGGCAGCATCTGCTGTTTTGCCGCAGGAGTCCCACTGGCGAAGCAGCAACAGCAGAAGCACCGGACTGCACCCGTTTTTAACACCCATACCTATAATTTATATGTGTATATCTGTAGATCTCTCTCTTCCTCTAGATAGATACAATATAGGAATTCACGCGTATGCAGCGACATTCATATGTATCAACCAGCAACAGGAAGCGCTTCACTTTCTCTCGCAGCAGACGGCGGCAGCTTGCGAAGACAGCGGCGATGCAACTCACAGGCCAGCAGCAACAGTTGGCAACAGAGATCTTAACAGCGATATTCTACAGGTGAACTTGTGGCAGCAGAAGCAGCAGCAGCAGCGACGCAGAAGAGCACGGCAGTGATGCGCCGGCTTTACGTAGGCGTCCGCGTGCTATTATCTTGCCGTAGCAGCAGGAGCCTCTGTAGCGTCTCTGTCACTTCTAAAAAATCCGCATGCCGCACGGCTTTCTAGGGCCATAGAAAGTCGTCCACGGTAAGACTCCGTATTTCTCGCTATGCTGGTGTGGAGTACGTATAGGAGTGTTCTACGCACGTTGCCAGATGCATGCATTTCCACGTCGCTACGCGTAGCTGCCTCTCTCAGCGTCACGGAAGCAGCACCAGAACGCTAGATCCGCAGGTGCCGCACCAGCAGCCCGACAGCAGCAGGGAGGAAGCCGCAGCAGGAGGAGCCCTACGACACAGCAGCTGCTGCCGGGTCGCAGCAAAAGCACCTGCACGTCAGCAGCAGCAGCAAGAGGCGAGGAGGAGCAGGGGGAGCAGGTGCGGCCCCTCCATTCTCCTACGAGTACGAACAGACATGTGTGTGTATGTTTCTCAGAGCGTTTCTCCGCTGCAGCACGAAGTAGGTGTCTATATAGATGTTCGTAGGAAAGCGTCTAAACCTTAGCTGCTGTTGTCCCAGCCGAAAGGGGGAGTTCATACGACTCCTTATCCCTTCATCCCAGTCTACACCCAAGGTTTTGTACGAGGTGCTTCTGTGTTGTGTGTATGAACGAGGAATCGTTGTATGTGTCGCGCAGCAAGGGTTCACCTTTCTGCCTGTCCTTATATCTCTTGTTGGCGCAGCAGCGTCGCCCTGGCTCAGAAAGAGACAACAGCAGGAGAGGTTGCGCAGGGCAGCACCCACCCGCAGTCGCGGCCGCAGAACTCCCCGCGAGGTGCGTCAGCGGATGAAGGATGGCGGAGACGGAGACGCATGCTGCTGTGGCGACTGGCGCAGGGTGTGAACAAGAAGAAAGTCGAGGAAAGACAGCAGCGCCGATGGCAACTTCACTTCTTCCCAGCCGCGCAACCGCCGTTGCTGGCACTGCTGCTGCGGCTGCTGCTGCTGCTGGCGCGGCTCCGCCGGGTGCGACGACCGCCGCGAGACTGCTGCGTGGTGCCACAGCAAGCCGCTGTGGAGAAGGGGAGGCTGCGGCCAGAGAAGCAGCAGCAGCAGCAACAGGAGCGGGTTACGTGGAGAAGGTGAAACGGCCGCAGGAGGAGGAGGCGGACGGGGGGGAGGACACGAAGAGGAAGAAGACGCAGGCCGAGCAACCGCAACACCTCCTAGGTGTGTCCTTGGTGGCTGCAGTAGCTCTTCCCAGCCGAGGCATAGGATTCGAGGGGGGGCTTCCCTGGCCGCGACTTTCAAAGGACTTCAAGCACTTCTACCGTCTGACAACAACGCCTGTCTCTCCCGATCCCGTGACAACGCTGCAGGACAAGCAGCAACAGAAGGAGCAGCAGCAGCTACCGCAGCACGCCCCCAGCAACAGCAGCTGGAACAGCGGCTACGGGGCCGCCGCGTGCGTCCCCAACGGCGCCAGCAGCAACAGCAGCAGCAGCGGTGGCGACAACTGCGGGACCAGCAGCAGCAGCGAAGGTTCCCGCGTGCGCATGCATCTCCCAGAGCAGCAGCGGCAGTTCTTCAACGCGGTGATTATGGGCCGCCGCACGTGGGAAAGTCTTCCACCGGCGCAGCGCCCTCTTAAAAAGCGTCTCAACATCATCATCTCCACCACGCTGTAAGAAAACTGACCGCGCTCAGGTGTATGTACACCGCACGCCACTAGAAGGGGGAGAGGAGAGGGACAGGGAGCCAATAGCATCAGTTCCACCAGGCTGTAAGAAAAGCGACGGCGAGATCAGGTGTACGTACACCGCACACCAGGGGGAGAGTGAGGCAGCCCCCTTCTTCGCACCACGCCCGCGGAAGAGACGTGCGGTGTACGTACACTGCAGCGATCCCCCCACGGGCTAGCACGACGCACGGAAGCAGCAGCACTCTTCTTCTCAAGGAGGCCAGTGGCCTGAAACACATCTTCCACCATCTGCGGTCAACCACTTTCTTCTCCTATCTCTCCATGTATATGTATCTATGCATGCCGTATACTTGTGTATATATACATTTATATATATACACATATATGTGTATACACCACCAGTGAAGGCCGTTCGATATTTTAGGGCGGGACACTAACAAACATATATATTCGTGTGTATACGTGCAGCTCTCTGTATGTATGTGTGTGTGTGTGAGTATGTCCACTTCATATATATTCGTGTCTGTCTACTACAAGTATATCTCTGCTCGAATGTATATATGCATGTACGCTTATATATCAAAGAGGCATATATAAGTCTTCTTACAGATGGACACGTCTACACATATATATATATATATATACGTATTTACACTTGGCCCTAGAAGCAAGAGAGATGTAGTATGTGTCTCTTATACGTATAGAAATTTACATATATGGAAATGGTGGCGAGAAAAAGACAGAGAGACAAAAAGGAGTTGTTTGCTGCGGGCTGCTGCCGGCGACGGTTCTTCGTCTTTCTCTTCCGTGACTCGGGTGTACGTACACTTGAGCTGTGGATTTCCGCCCTTTTTCATCCACGGCGGACGCTGCCAAGCGAATTGCTGGAGCGACGGTGTGCCGTCCTCCGAAGAGAAGAGGGGGCCACACAGAAGGACACAAAAACCCCCCACGTCCGCATGCGTTGCGGATTTGCCTGCGTGTGGAGGGGCAGGGCCTCGCCACGCATCTCCACTTTTGGCCGGCGTCTCTTCGATGCTGCTTCTTTCACCGGAGGTGCCGCAGCATCGTAGGTGCGGCGTTCAGTGCTGCAGGAAAAAAGGGGGAGAACGGAAGACAGAAGAGACGAGGGGGAGATGCGAAGAAATTCCCCTTCTTCTGTCGCTCCGCTCTGCTGCGCTGCCGCTGCGCGTCCTCCCCTCCGACCAGAAGGCTGCTGCTGCTGCCGCCGTCGCTGCTGTGCCTGCCTCGCTTCCGATCGGCTACACTCCTTTTCCCGAGCTGCATCTGCTGCTTCTCCTGCTGCCCCTGCTGCTTCTCCTCCGGTTGCTTCTCCTGCTGCCCCTGCTGCTTCTCCTCCGGTTGCTTCTCCTCCGGTTGCTTCTCCTGCCGCCGCTGTTGCTTCTCCTGCCGCCGCTGTTGCTTCTCCTGCCGCCGCTGTTGCTTCTCCTGCTGCCGCTACGGCGTCTCCTGCTGGAGCTGCTGCTTCTCCTCCTGCAGCTGCTGCTTTCCGTGCTGCTGATGATTCTGGTGGCGCTGCTGCGACGGCTGTTCGGTGTCGCCCTGCTGCTGCGTTGCGGCTGTTGCAGGTCCGAGGAGGCAGCAAATACCAGCTGCGGCACCGGAGGAAGAGACGGGAGCGGAGAGGCGGAGGCAACCATGCGAGGAGGAAGAGCTGATACGTCTCACGTGCCGCTGCGGCCCTGCGACACGGAGAAACAGCAACAGCAGGAGGAGAAGGGGGGGCAGTTGGCAGACGCTGCGACGCTGCCCGAGAAGCAAAAAAAGGAAACGGATTCCTCGAAGCAGCAGCAACAGCAGCAGAACCCGCTGCAGCGCGTCCGAGTCTGCTGCTCCTTGCCCGCAGCACTGCGTCTTCTGCAAACCACCTTCGCTTCCTGCGTCTCCCACGCCTTTATTGTCGGTACGCCTGTCTCTCTCTGCTGCTGCTGCTGCCCTCCCCTGCTGCCCCTTCTCTTTCTTCTCCTCGATTGCTGCTCCTCCTGCTGCTTCTTCTCTGTTGCTGCTGCGGCCCTGCGACTCTCCCTCCTGTTCCCCTCCTCGGGGAGTGGTGCTGCCGCTTTTGCTGCAGTAGTGGTACCAGGTGCTCGCGTTCCTCTGCTGCTGCTGCTGCGGGTCTGCCGCTGCTGCTTGGCTCGGACGTCTTCTGCGTTTAGGCGCTGCTACACTAGCCTCGCTGCCGCCGGTCCGGGCTTTGTTCTCCGCTGCCCCGGCGCCGCTTTTTCTGCTACTGCTGCTGCTTCTTTGTCAAGTCTTTGTACTCTCCTGCAGAAACGGTTGCTGCCGCTGTTTCTTCATCGCCTTGAGCTGCTGCTGTCGATCCTGCTGCCCCCTGAGGACTGCTGCGCTGCCAGGCGGCCCCTGCTGCTCTGCTGCTGCTGTTGCTGTCTTCTCTTGCACTTTTCTGCAGAAGCAGGAGCTCTCCTTCGCCTAGAACTCCCTTGGTCACTTGCTGCTGCACGAGGTGCTGCAGCTACTGTTCTGCTGCTGCTTCTGCTGCTGGTTCACGACTCCGTGTGAAGGTGCTGGTGAGGTTTGCTGCTGCCGAAGTGCCGCTGTTGGTGCTGCGCTGCTGCCCTTAAACGGAGGCAAAAGCGGGGGAAACAGCAGCAGCAATGCTGCGGCACAATGCAGTCTACTTTTTCACCGCTGCCGCCGTTGTATCCGTTTCGTACCATTGTTCCCCTTTTCTGCTGCTGTCGTCCCCTGGGTGGCGACTGCTCCCCCCCGCCGCCTCCCCACCGCCGTGCGCTCGAGGTGCTGCAGCTGCTTTTCCTCTCGTCTGCTGCTGCTGTCGACTCCGCCGCTGCTGCTGTTGCTGCTCTGTCACTGCTGCTGCTGCTGCTCGGGCTTCTCGGTTTCTTTGTAGCTGCGCGTTGTTTTCATTGCTGCTGCTGTTGTTGCTGCAGGCGGCGCGCAGGTATACGCCGCTGCGCTTTCCCTCGGCATCTGCTCGCGCATGTATTTGACAAGAGTCGCATGTAACTGCCCAGCAGATACGTATTTTCCGTCATTTCCTGGCGATGCGCACTTCTTGGGACTGCCTCCCTCTTCCAAGCCACCTGCCGTCAATTCTTCTTCTTCTGGTGGAACGGGCGGTGCTGCTGTTGCTGCTGCCACTGCGCAGCTCAATAACAGCGTCCCTGATGCTGCTGCTGGCGAAAAGAACCGAAGTGCTGCTGCTGCTGCTGACACCGGGATTGCTGCTGCTGCTGCTGGCAGCGGGATTCCTATTGCTGCTGCAGCGGCTTCCTCTTTGGGGGAGCAGGGCGACAGCAGACCCGCAGCAGCAGCAGCGACTGGTGGTGCGGCGGCGCCATGTGGGGTGGCAGAGCAGCAGCTGTCTCGGCAGCAGCAGCAGCAGGAAGGAGAGGGAGATCGTTTCGAAGCCGTTTTTATATCGAGGACGTTTGTTGAGGAGGGGGTTCCCTTCGATTTTGTCGTTCTGGAGAAAAAAGTTCTGCCGCCTCCGACGTCCGCAGAAACTGAGCCGGCGCTCGCTTCCCCAGCGCCCTCTCTTCTCAGCAACTACGTATGTTTCTCAAGAAGTCCTCTGCACGTCTATACGCGCATGCTTCTCTTTCACCTTTCCTCTCGTTTCATATACATATTATCCGACACATCTATGCATGCGCTGCTGTCTCTGTAGTTGTATATGTATCCATATGTATATGTATGCACCTGTGTGTGTGCATGTGTTATACGATGCGCCTGTATACAAGCGTGTTTTACATCCATGTCTACATACTCATATATATATATATGTAAAGGAATGATGTTGCAGTAGCAGCAGTTCAAGGAACATGCGCAAGTATAGCTGCTGGAGCTGCAGAGGAAGAGTCTGCGGTTGTAGGCGATCCACCGTCCATCCTGCGTCTGTGGACTGAGAGGAAGGTGCTGCTTCTGTTGCTGCCGTGGGGGCGGTTCTGCGACATTCCCTGCGGTGATGGTGGGCGAACTGTTTCGCTTCTGGCCCGTTGCTGCTGCTGTCTTTCTGTCGCTGCTGCTATATCTCTGCTGCTGCTGTCGTTCTGCTGCCGCTGCTATCTTTCCGCTGCTGCTACTATTTCTCTGCAGCTGCTGCGTGCTGCTGCTGCTGGTTTTCTTGGCACTGCTGCTGCCGTCTTTCTGCTGCTGCTGCTGTTCTGTGGGCGACGGCGCTGCTTTTGCTGTTGCGAGGGGCTGCTTGGCAGGAGTTGCTGCGCCTGTTGGCGACCCCCGGGCGGCAGCAGGTCGCAGCAGCGCGTGCGGCTGCTGCTGCAGTTTCCCCGGCGCTGCAGTGGCTAGCCAGCACCCCGGGCGACGCGGAGCCCGAAGAGCGGAGAAAGCGACGCCGAACCGTCGAGTCACTCGCGCCGCCTGCCGCAGCAGACAAAGCAGCAGCAGCAGGAGAGGGAAAGGGCGGACAGAAAGGAGCAGCAGCAGCAGAAGGTAGAGAGCGAGAAAAGGGAGCAGCAGCAACGGAAGGAGAAGCGAAGAAGAGGGACGGAGAGACGGAAGCTGCTGCACCGTGTTGGACGTTGCTGCCGGAGAAACCACTGCACGCGTTGCCTTCTCTGCTGTACCGCGGGCATGAGGAAGTTCAGTACTTAGACTTAATTGCCGATATCATCAACTCGGGGGTTCTCATCAAGAATAGAACCGGTACGTTCCTTCTCTGGAACACACGCTGAAAACAGGGGAACTCTCAGAAAGAGAGCAGGAACGACAGCAGAGTCGCTGCGGCAATTTTTGGTCTTCCCTTATCCTCCTCTTCTTATCCACTCATCTCCTTGCACGCCTTTCCCCACACACACATATATACATACATTTGTACGTACACTATATATATGCATGCATTTAGGGATATATATATATAAAAGTTTGTGTGCTACACAGACGTGCGTATATGTGGACATACACGTGGGTAAAGACATATACGTGTATATGCAGCTTTATATTAGGTAAGTTTGTATCCATATAGAGAACCTTACATATAGGTATATGTGTGTATATTTGTTTACAGACACGTTTTCATCCATATACATACACACCTACATATATATATGTGTGTATATGTGTACGTCTGTGTGTGTGTGTTTCGGTCCTGGGGTGGACGTATACGTATATGTAGAGCTGTGTATCTGTAGACATATATAAATCTGTACATACGTATATGTGTCTGTTTCTACATATGTTTTCCTTCATCTACGTATACGTGTACATACATATACATATATGTATGTATGTGCGTTTCCTTGTGTGCTGGTGTGAACGTATATACGCATATGTAGACCTTTGTGTGTGGATGTGTATGTCTCGGTCTCTGCACTTATATATTTGTGTATGGATATCGAAGTATATCGTATTAGTAGTTATGATGCTGCAAGGAAGTGAATGTACAAGGAAAGACCTCTTTCTGGAAGCGCGCATAGAGGTTTCTATCGATACAGAAGTCTGGTCGGGTTCATAGTGCTGCTGGTCTCCTGCTGCTGCTCTCCCGCTGCTCTCCTGCTGCTGGTCTCCTGCTGCTGCTGCTTTTCTGGCGTTAACCTACGTGTGTGTGTGTGTGGTGGGGTTGTTTTCTACAGGAGTGAGTACGCTTGCAAAGTTTGGTTGCATGATGAGCTTTTCTCTTGAAGAATCGTTTCCTCTTCTGACGACAAAACGGGTCTTCTGGAGGGGGTAAGCACTGTCTGCAGCAGCAGCAGCAGAAACCGCCGCCGCAGCAGCACCCACACACAGGCGGCAGCAGCAGCTAGACCCGCAGTTGTAGCAGTCCGAGAGCAGCAACCGTCTGCAAAAGACGGCAACAGCAGCAGCAACAGCAAGAGCAGCAACCAGAGCAACAGGAGCAGCAAGAGCAGCAGGAGCAGCCGCAGTAGCAGAAACGACAATAGCAACAGCAGCAGAAGCAACAACAGCAATGACAAGGGCATCAGGGGCAGCAGTAGCGAGAGCAGCAGGAGCGATAACAGGTGCAGCCACAAGAGCAGGAGGCGCAGCAAGAGCGACGACAGGAGCAGCAACAGCAAGGGCAGCAGCAGCAGGGGAATGGCAGCAGCAGCAGCAGGACGGGGCAGGCGGGGCTGTGCAGCCGCCGAGCACGGCATCACGAGCAGCACGGGCGCGTCGCGGAGGACGAGAAGGGAGAAGCGAAAGGCAGGCCAGCGTATGAGAAAGACCCGGACAGAGAGACGGAGACGGAGACAGGAGAAGGGGAGCGGCAGCAAGAAGGGCAGACGGAGACACGAAGTGCTGAGTGCGCCACTTTGGGGGGTGCCGCGTAGGACGAACGAACGTCCTCCGCGTCTCCGTCTCCGTGTCTCGCTGTCTCTGCAGCCGGCAAACGACCCCCGCGGGCAGCAGCGGGCGAGGAGGGGGTCGGGGAGGCGGGGAAGACGGGAAGGAGGAGGAGGGTGGGGAGAGCAGCAGACGAAGCGGGTGTCCTTCACGAAGTCCTTCTCCTCATGTTAATAGTCGTCGTCGGTAGATGGGGGTATTCGTCGCAGTCGTCGTAGGAGTAGTACGTCGTGTACTTCTTCCTGCGTATCTCCCTTTCTTCTGCTAGTCGTGGTCGTCGTCCTCGCAGCAGCAGCAGCACTATTCGTTCTGCTCCGTCTACTAGCTGGCTCAAACAAGAACTAATAGTACGACAGTAGTTCGGCACATAGATATATACACCAGCAACAGGACGAAACAAAACATATAAAAAAAGTCATCTTCAGGAAGACACGTCCTCGTCATACATCAGTCCTCGTCGTAGAAGAAGAAGTGATATATACAGCAATAGATGAGTCATTTCATATATGGTAATGTATTCTCATACTAGTAGTAGTGAATATATTGAAGGAATCCTCCTAGTAGTCGATACACATGCCTAATAATGACAGATGTGTGGAATACTACCGGGTGCAGGAGACGTCGTACAGTTGCCAGAGGAGCAGTGCACTACTCATGTTGTGTCATCCTACTAGTAATGGTAGTAGTAGGAAATACATATATTAGCAGTCGTAGGAGTACCGGAAATCCAGTCGTAGTCGTAGTAGCAGCAGGAATAGCAGCAGATATGTAGTAGTCGTAGGAGTACCGGAAATCCAGTCGTAGTCGTAGTAGCAGCAGGAATAGCAGCAGATATGTAGTAGTCGTAGTCGTCCCAATACACAATACATATATTACTAGTCGTAGAGGAGTTCCAGTCGTAGTCGTAGTAGCAGCAGTAATAGCAGCAGATGTGTACTCGTGGTAGTCGCCCCCCTCATCGTCCTCGTTTTGGTCCGCCTCCTCGTCGTTGTCGTAGTAGATATACAGGAGTAAATAGTAGGAGTTGCATAGGAAGTCGTCGTCGTGGACGTCGTAAAGTAGCGGCCACAATGGCGTAGATATGCATATTAGTCCTCTTAGTGATATGGAGTAGCCGGAGGATATAACAGCAGCAGCAGCAGGAGGAGGGGGGGAAGGCAGACGCGATCCTACGAGCCGAAGGAAGGACAGATATGTGGGGGGGAGGGGAGGCTACGGAGGTTTTCGAGAGTTTTTCTCCTCCCGACTGCTCCGCTGCTGAGCTCCTCCTCCTATCGTCGTAGAAGGGGGACTCTCCCGCTGGTGCTGCTGGCCCGCGAATGGTAGCAGCAGCAGTCCGTGGGGTCCTCGTAGCAGCAGCAGCAGCACGGGTCGTCTTCTGCGGGTTTCCCTGCACGGGAGGAGGAGTCGCATGAGGAGGGCCAGGATGATCGCAGCAACGCCGGGGCTACTACGAGAAAATAGCAATGCTATAAAAAGGAGGAGGATGGGCAGGACGAGTAACCCTTCAAATAAAAGTCACGGGAATCATACGAGGAAGTCGTCGTCCTCCCAGTAGTAGTAGAAGTAGTAGTACTGGGAAATGTAGTAGTAGTAGGAGTAGGAGTTGCTGTTGTATACTTTTCCTACTGTAGTAGTACTGATGGTAGGAGTAGTAGTAGTTCAACTACTATCAGTCCGAGCCCCCCGTATTATTAGTACTCCGAGTGGCAGTAGTGCATAGTAACACCGATACTTCACTAATATTCGTATTAGTAGTAGTAGTCGTGTAGAATAGCCTTCGACTATTCCAGTAGTAGTACGAGGAATAGTAGGCGTGTGATAATAGTAGGAGTAGCACCAATAGAAGTACCAACAGTAGTAATAGGACGAGTAATAGTAGTCGTCATATAATAGGAGGAGGAGTGTGCCCCGCCCAGTGCTGCTATCCTACGAGTTGTATACTCATAGGAGTCACTCGACTAGAAGTAGTCCAATTTTAATACCAACAGCAGTAGTAGTAATAATAATAGTAGAAATAGAAATAGTAGTGGTAGTAGTAGTAGTACTCATAGTAATAGCGGTAATAGTAGTGGTAATAGTAGTAGTACTGGTACTGATATTTATAGTAGTAGTAGTGATAGTAGTCGTCGGAATACAAATGATAGTAATAGCAGTAGTAGTACTGGTAGTTATAGTAATAGTAGTAGTAGTGGTTGTAGTAGTAATAGTAGGAGTAGTGGTGATAGTATTAGTGGTGATAGTATTAGTGGTGATAGTAGGAGTAGTATTAATAGCAGTGATAGTAATACTGCGGTAGTAATAGTAGTAGTACTACTAATAGCGGTGATATAGTGGTAGTAATAGTAGTAGGAGTACTTAGAGTAATAGTAGTACTACTGATAGTAATGGTAGTAGTACTTACAGTATTGCTAGTAGTACTTATAGTAATAATAGTAGTACTCATTGTAATTATAGTAATAGTAGTAGTAGTGATATGGAGGTGTCGTAGTGGTAGTGGTGGTTTATCGTGTTGAGAGTAGTAGGACACGTCGATTTGCGATATATATGAGTTGGAGAATTTTGAGGGCGGTATTGTTTTCTGTACATATTATAGAGGACTAGGAGAAGCAGCTTCTTCTATTAGCTGGATTGATAATAGTAGTAGTAGTGCACGAGGAGATTGATAAGGAAGTTTTCAGTGCTACTCTTCTTCGTGTCTTGAAAGGAAGTGCAGTCGCCATTAGTTGTTTTACTGCCATAAAGGGCGAGGAATAGGAGCAGCAGCAGCAGGTGTGTGGTCGGCAAATACGAGTCACAAGGAGGTCGCTGGGTCGCCGGTAGGGAGTCGAAGACGGCAACGAGAGAAGAGGAAGAGAAGACCAAGCAGCAGCAGAAGCAGCAGCAGAAGCAGCAGCAGAAGCAGAAGCAGCAGCAGCAGCAGAAGCAGCAGAAGCAGCAGAAGCAGCAGCAGCAGAAGCAGAAGCAGCAGGAGCAGAGACAGCAAGTCGATAATGTAGTGGGTCGAGGACAGAGTGCCCCCCGTAAGAGACGCGAAGGAAGGGCAGACACAAATGAAAGAAAAGGAGGACAGCGACGAGGAAGCGAACAGCAAGGGGGGGACAAAGCGAGGGCGGTGCCGACGACACGTCGTGGTCGGGACCCGGCGACGGAGGGGCCCAGCGACGGACAACCCGGGGCGGGCGGGGGCGGACGGGCAAAGGGGTGCATTTCTATATGTGGCAGGGACTTTTCTTCGCCTCTTCGTGCCTTCCCTCTGCATGATGGGGAGACGAAAAGCGGCGAGGGAGGAAAACAGGAACTCCAAAATACAGCCCCCACCTCTCCACGCATCTCTACAAGCAAAAGGCATTCTCACGTCCTTCCTCTCTCTATATCCACATATATGTTCACACACGAATACATACATAAATAGTTATCTATATGCATGTGGACACACACTCATATCCCTCTCTATATATGTCCATACGTACGGGGCTCTCTTTGCCATTGCATGCCTATATATGTGTGTGTATAGAGAGTTATGTGCATATCTATATATGCACATACGTATGCACAAATACATACGTACATACATCTGTATGGATACACACACACACATACATACACACGTACATATATATGCGCAGATAGAGGGGTCTCTACGTCACCCTGTACGAGTATCCACACACGTCCCTATGTATAGAGAGTTGATGTGTATATATGTTGCATGCATATATATATACCCGACGAAAGGTGTGCTACCGTGTCTAGACATGCTCAGGTCTCTTTCGCTTTTCCTCTCTCTTTACGAGGGTGCAGCTACGTCTCTATCTGTTGGCACACGTACGTGTGTACTTGGCATGTTCGTGTGCGAATTTTTGGAGCTGTTCGAAGCGTCGAGGAGGTAGAGAAGCGAACTGCGCTCCTCACCGGTGCTGCGGGGGTGTACATACACCCGTCCACGGAGTATGCACGCAGACACGTCCGCGAGCACATAACACGGCCACACATACATACACATAATGCGTGGTGTTTGTACGCTTGCACAGGGTTGTCGAGGAACTTCTCTGGTTTGTAAGGGGGGAGACGGATGCGAGGAAGTTGTCGAAGAAGGGGGTGAAAATTTGGGACCGGAACGTCAGCCGGGAATTCCTCGACGCACGCGGCCTCTTCGACCGCCAAGTTGGAGACATCGGCCCCGGCTACGGCTTCCAGTGGCGACACTTCGGCGCGGCCTACCAAGGCTTCGACCGAGACTACTCCGGTGAATTTCGATAAAAGCCTCTTCCCAGTTCCTGTCTCCTCTCCCCCTCCCTCTCCCTCTCTTGGCGACCTCTCCATCCTGCGCACTCTGCCAAACAACTCTCGGAATGGTTCTACCCTCCCTCTCCCCGTCTCCCTCTGCGTCGGGGTCTCCCTCTCTCTGTGCACCTGGATATACACATGCATGCGTGTCTCCCTCTCCCCACCCCCATGTGTGTCTCCCTGTCTCCCTCTCCCCATCTCCGCGTGTGTCTCCCTGTCTCCGTCTCCCCGTCTCTCTCCGTGTGTGTGTCTCTCTCTCCGTCTCCCCGTCTCCGTCTCCCCGTCTCTCTCTCTGTGTGCATCTCCCCGTCTCCGTGTCTCTCCGTCCCCCCCTCTGTCTGTGTGTCTCCGAATCTGTGGTCGAAGATATGTGTGGATATGTCTCTCCCTCTGCCGCTCCCTCTGTGTGTGTGTGTCTCCCCGTCTCTCTGCGTCTCCCTGTCTCCGTCTCCATGTCTCCTCTCGCTGTCTCCGTGCCTCCGTGTCTCGCCGTCTCTCCGTGAGTGCGTTTTCTCCGCGTCTCCTTTTCTGCCCTGCTGTCTCTGACACGAAGTCGGCGGGTTCGACTGCCTTCTACACACACACACACATGCGCCTCTCAGTTTCTCTCGTTTTGTGGCGTCTCCGTCTCTCTCTCTATTCGTCTCCCTTTTTTGGCACTCCGTGTCTCCTCCGTGTCTCCTCCGTCTCCTCCCGTTTGGAAGTTCCCCACTCTGTCCTTCTGCGCGTTTACTTCTGCGACACGCGCGTTTCTCGGCCTGCCTTCGCCTTCGCTTCACAGCCAGCCCCCTGCTTCTCCGCTTCATACGTATATGTATGAATGTATTTCTGTAGATATATTTATGCACATATATCTATAGATATGTATGAATGTACATATTTCTATATATAGATATGTACGTGGAGATATGTATGTATATGAGTGAATGTAGATATTTGTGTATGTGTGTGTATAGATGTATATGTATGTATAGGTGTGAATGAATGCTCTCTCTTTATATATTGCCGCTCATATATGGAGACACGTATGTATGAATATGTGTATGTGAGTGTGGATATGTATTGCAAAAGTGGACAGCCTGGACCTGCACTCTTCAAGAAAGTGGAGAAAATGTGTCTTCCCTTTTCCGTTAAAGACGCGCATACTTCTGTTCTGGTTTATCTACTCTCCACAGAAAACACTCCTACCTATATCTGTATATATACGTGTATACAGGTGCTGCCCAGATCAATGCATGCAAACACATATATGTATGTGTGAATGTTTGAACTGCCGTGACAGCTGTTCTTCCCATATATATATGTCTATGTGTGGCACTCTGTATCTAGGATTGATCCACGTATATGATACATACGACAATGCCCAGGTTTCCTTTCCTTTCTCTGGCCTCCTCCTCCTCCTCTGTCCCTTTCTTTTTGTCTCTGTATATATGCGTGCATTCAGCACCCTACATGCATGTGCGGATATCTTTCCGTGTCCATATATTTCTATGTACACATTCGTCAGCACAGCAGCTTTGTGCCTTGTGTACGTACCTGAATACTTGTTTATATATATATATGATTGCAGTCGTATGTTCGTGTACGTCTATATATATGAATGTGATGCACCAGCGTTATCCGAGTAGCCTGTTCGCTGCTGCTTTCCTTTACATCCTTATACCTACAAATGTTGGTCTGTATATCTATCTGTGTGTGTACACATACACAGATATACGTGTATATTCGTATGTTTTATATATCTGTTTGTGGATGTGATGGACCAGCACTTTTTCTGGGTGCCCGTTCGCTGCTCCTATGCACATGCGTGCTCCTACAAATTTTTGTATGTTCATACATATATATGTATATATATGTATGGGTGTGTATCAGTCTGTCTATATATACATGTATATGTATATTAATCTTTCTCTATACACACGCATAGGTATATTCGTCTGTCTATATATATACACACACATGGTGGTGGCAAGGTATATGTGTGGCACTTGTCCAGCTGCTCTGTCTGCATGTGTTATATGGGCGCATGCGTATCGACCTCCCCCTCCCTCTCTATACAACACACAAACCTTTTTCAAAAAGAAGGTGGTGGCGACGCATCGCAGTCATCTGCTTTTATGAAGTAAATCTTCTGCCTTGCAAGAAGGAGCACAGATTTCGAAGCCGCGCAGCAGTTTCTTCGCCCCCTCCGCGCCCTCGCTCCCCCTGCGCCCGCAGCAGCAGCAGCAGCAAGGGGGGGAGCCGGAGGAGCAGGAGAAGCCCGGGGAAGAAAGGGGGACCCCTTTTCGCAGTGGGAAGGCTGCTGCTTTGCTGCGTTTTCGTTGAGGAGCAGCCGCACAACACAGAGATAGAGAAGCAAGAGACGAGCAGCAGGAACAGCAGGCGTAGTGTTGTTGCGTCCTCTGTCTGCGGGGGGCACCACCCACCTTACCTGTAGGGGAGATCGGAGAACAAGAGGAGAACGAAGGAAGAAGCAAAAATGTGTCTCTTGTGTGTCGCCGGTTGGCCAAAGCAGAGAACACTGCAGAAAAGGGGAAAAAAGAGACGAATAGAGCAGACGTGTAGTGGGGGCGGTGCTGCTGCTGGCTGATGCAGGTGCGCCCCTCTATCGAGGTGATGCATACAGGGGAAAACGAAGTGCAGGAGAAGTCTGTTTGTGTCTGCTTCTTCCTTTTGCTGCTGCTTCCCAGGAAAGGGCATCGACCAACTTCAAAAATGCATCGATAAACTTCGCTCAGACCCAACAGATCGGCGGATTCTCTTCACCGCCTGGAACCCTGCAGGTACTTCACATTTTCGCTGCTACTCTGCACACAGGCGTCGTACAACTTCACGCCTGTATATATTCATATACACACATTTCCATATCTATATATATATATATATGTGTAAGCACCCTTACATATATAAGTGTATATATATAGATATATGTGTATAAGCACCCACATATATATAATGACTGTACAATCCTGGACGGGTGCGGCTGCTTAGATACATAAGTAACATATACACGCATATATATATGGTATATATATGTGTATATATGTATGTATGTATGTGTGTATGTATATATGTATATATATGCGTGTCCAGGTGTGTAGAAATTTGACTTTCGGAGAAGTGTTTATGGGCGTGGATTGAATTATTGGCACTGCTGTTTGTTAGACCTTTGCGCATTCTTCTTCTTGTCTTTCTCTAGATAGACACGTCGCCCCACGTCGCACATATATATATATATATATTTATATATATGTGTGTGTACCTGAGGAAGCAGCAGCTTACACTAGCATTCATGCAAGGAGGCTGAATTGCTGGCGTTCGTGTTTCTTCGGTCTGCACGTTTCTCCCTCGGTTTTCCTCTAGATACGTACATAGCACAAACACTAATATGTATAGAGGGGGAAACTTTAGTCTCCACAAACGTATCTTTGCAAGTGGCTCGAACTATTGGCGTGGTTATCATTTGTGTGTGCGACTGTCTTTCTGTGTAGAGATATATACGTAGCACATACAGATATATACGTGTATGTGTCTCAAGAGCTCGTTCTTTACAGAGACATGTGTGCTGGTGAATTATTGACGTTTCCGCTTTTTGCCCCTGCGCGTCTTTGTTTCTGTCTCTAGACAGGCACCCAGGAGCCCAGACACAAGTGTGTAGAAGATTTGTCTGTGTTTCGCAGGAACGTGTGGTTGACGCGGACGTCTACGCAAGTGGATTGCTGAGTCACTGGCGTTGTTCTTATTTATGCGTGCGTTTTCCTTTCTGCGTGTCTCTCCGTATACCTCCTCCTGAATGTCCAGGCGGTACTCGTGCACTTCGCAGGAAGAAGCACTTTTCACCTTCAGCAGCAGCGCGTTGTCGTGCCCCACTCCACATTCGCAGATGAAGCGGCCTCAGCGGCAGCACCTCGTTCGTCAGCGCACACACTTTTCTTGCTCCTAGATGGACGAGAGTTCGCGCGGGCAGTCCTGCAAATCAGGAAGAAGACTATAGACAGTCAGAAAGACAGAGCGGTAGAGAACAGTCACTTCCCGCTTTCCGCGCCAACCCTTTATCCTTCTTCGCTGGGGAAGTTATTTGCTGAAAGCAGAGCGGCGCGTTCGTGCCGTCTTCCCTGCCGCGCGTCTCGTGCGCGTGCGTCGCTCCTGCTGCTGTGGTAGCGGGTCTCGCACAGATACGAAACACCCCTGCTGTTCTGCCGACTTCCACAATATTGACGTGGGGAAGGCTTGATACCCCACCGTCATGTAAAAACGAAATTCCCTCTTTCTCGCGGCAGCACTGCGGCTTCGGTCACGTACGTGCTGCGGCAGCTTCTGTGCAGAAGCAGCAGTGCGCAGTACACACACACGCGGTGCTGCTGTCGACTTGGGTAGCAACGCACCTATTACTGACGCGACAGCGGTGCGCCGGTTCACGCGGGCACGGTGCGACAGGTCCCCAAGAAGAGAAAAAAGCAGTGCGCAGTAGACACGGGACAGGGGCCATAGACATGCGACTGTGGGCAGTAGAGGCGGGATTGTGGGTAGCAGATGCGGGACCGGGGCAGCCGACACGAGACCGCGGGGAGTAGAGACGGGGCAACGGGCGGTGGACACAGAACAGCGGACAGTAGAAACGGATCCCTTGGTACTGCTGTGAATGTGTGCAGCTCTGGATTCGATGGCGCTGCCGCCGTGTCACCTGCTGGCGCAGTTTTGTGTTGACGACGAGGCGCAGCTCACTTGCATACTCTACCAGCGCTCTTGCGACGTTGGACTGGGCGTCCCGTTTAATATAGCTTCTTACTCGTTGCTGACACTGATGGTCGCCCACATCACCGGATTGAAAGCGAAGAAATTCGTTCACTTCATGGGAAACACGCACGTCTATTCGAATCACGTGCAGGCGCTCTCTCAACAAATTCTGCGACAGCCACGGCCGTTCCCCGTGGTGACTATCAAAAACAAGGAACGCATTCGAGTACGTCACACTCTCTCGCGCGAGGAAAAATTCTTTCCCTGAGCAGCGCGCCTCAGACTGCAGCAGCAGCAGCACACAACCTACAGCACAGGCAGCAGCACCAGGAGACGATTACAGGTTGCGAGACTACCTGCAGTTTTGCAGCGTACACTTGACGGGCGGCGTCACAGCGCTTCACGCATACGAAAAGAACTGTACACATAGACGCACTCACATTCCACAGTGGCACTTGTAGTGGGGAAATGTATGGGGTCCGTCACTATCATAACTTCGTATTGCTTCCTCACGTATACACAGTAGCCGACGCAGATCCGTAGGGACACAGAAATACAGTTAGCTACATATGTATGTACGTGTGGGGGGGCTCACATTTATGTAGAGATACGTATTCGTGCCACTTGAGTGAATGAGTGCAGCAGAGAAGTTTCCGAAAATCATGAGGTCGTCCCGGATACTTTGAGTATTCGTGTGCTCCATCTTCTCAATAAAACACCACACACTTGCTCTGACTCCACCCCAGACTGCGCTGGCTCTCCCTCACGCACAAACCTGATTTATATATATCTTTTGGTACGCGCATCCTTATCAACGTACGTGTGCTCTTATTCAAGAGATGGGCGCAGAGAGATCTGTGGCGTTTTAACACGAGTCTATGTGGAGTCCCTTACCAGAAAGTGAAATTCACTCTTGTGCGGACGTCATTTATCTGCAGGAAATTGATGATTTTACGGCGGAGGATTTCGAACTGACGGGCTACGTGCCTCACGGAAAGCTTCCCATGGACATGGCTGTCTGAACGTGGATATTCTTCACAGTTTACAAACAGCGTTGTCGCCCAACACTTGTGTACTTGAAGACGAACGCTGGTGTACGGATGTGTGTTTTCCTCGTGTGTACACGCGACAGCTCGTTTTGACAAAAGTACTCGTTCTTCTCCGTAGTTGTGACCAAGCGCGCCGGAGTATCATCATTCTGTTCCATCAAGGACCAGAAAGATAATTTACTTTTGGTTCACAAGAAAACGCGGTGGAAGACATAGTCGTTGGGGCGGCGAAAACCATTTGCTAAACAACGCCGCGGCCTTCCGCGTGTGCGTGTCTGCGATTCTACAAGAGAGCCGACGTTTTTTGCGATTGTGTTGCACCTCTCCAACACGACTTCGTGTATACCATTACCCGCGGGTGTCTAACATCTGCACCAACGTGCTACAAGATGTAAGAAACCCTGGCTTGCAATTTAACAGTGATGCATATCACGTTGACACAGACGAGGTTTTGCGGCGACTCCGTACGTGTGCGTAAGCTTGTGTATGCATGCGTGTATATGTCTAGCACATATCTATGGAAGTTTAGATAAATACACAAAGAGGCTGTTTCAGCAGTGCATGCTGTGCTCTATTGTAAAAACTTATGGCGGCCACAAGCCTGTGGGTTTCAAGTGTTTGCCTGAATTAGAACTTTGTCCAGTAGAGTGTTGTGTTGCAGCTCGAAGCGGAGACGTTTGCTGACGCCGCCGTATTATAAATCTTTATCTAGCTTCACGCAGCTGCTGCACGCCCAAAAAATATGCACGTGGCTGCGCGGCGACGCGTCGCTGCTCCAGCGAGGTCTATGCTGTCCACGAGCAAACTGAGAAAAGTGCGGGAACAGTGCGCTGGGACCCACAGCGGCAACTCCACCGAAGAAACAAAGCACACAGGAGAGGTACCTGTAGACATACCAGCCGCATGCACCCTGTCACAACTAGCAGTGGTCTCAATGGCAACGGCGGAGAAATCTGCTCTCGTAGGAGTTTCTCTGCTGTAAGTGGACAAGGCTCAAGCGCCTACTCGTTCACAGAGATGAGAACGTACCCATATTTGAAGGGTCTCGAAAGCGGGGGCATAGAAAGGACTGTCAAGCAGAGGCACTGCCCTTGAGGGGATCTCGCTGAATTCCAGTGCAATGGTAAACATCGCATCAAAGACTTAAGTGGCCATACGCTGATTTATCAATACCTTTCCACGCTGTGTGCTCGTGTGGACACTCATGGCACGTCTTCGCTCCGGGCTTGTATGTTTTGCGTTTTTTGTTATGGGTCACTGAGTTCTCTCTGTTGAGAGACCGCTGAAAGCCAACACGAATCTGTTGGTCTCATTCACTCCAAACAAGTGCAAACACAACCGCAGACAACCGCAACATTGGCAGAGGTGCCACGTTCAACAAAATACACAATTTTCAATAGCAGTTCATAATCTGTCTAGGCCCCTGCCGTACGACTGTCATCCGTTTCGTCTCCTGAACGCCCTTTCTATCTGCTTTGTGGTATGGATCACGACGTGCCTCACTTTTTGGTAGCACCACTCTTACACTGTCATTTTTCTGAAGGTTGCCTGGCTCACCACACAGTCTTGCATCTGCTCGGCTTTCAATATTCGAAAAACCACTTTCACATACGAGGCAGAGTATGATGCACTTGGGCACGTACAGTTTGTTGGTGAATGCGACACACAAGTGAGGAGAAGTTTGTCTGACTACGCGGAGCAGGTGGTACAGCTGAACCGGCGTAGGTGCCGAATCCCGCGGTCGTACCCTTTGAGGCACTGGTCACCCAGTTTCTTGCAGGACGTTTCACGGTGGTTCTTTTGACGACTGAAGTTCAGCACGCCACGGGCATTCTCTAAAAAGAAGACAAGTGTCTAAAGAAGTTGTCGTTCTGCAGGAAAGGTACGTATGAAACAAACGGCCTGTCCCCTTTTTACAGTACGTAGGGTTCAACCAACCTCTATGAAGACAAAAAGACGGCCCGCAGACTGACATCGCTTTCGTGAACTCCGCTGGTTTCCGGCAACCTTCGTATCAAGCTGCAGTCTACCGACAACAGCCATTTGGTTCTGCTGAGAAGCCGCCATGACATTCGCTCGCCAAGTGACACTCTTGCCCAACTTTGCTGCAACTAGTGGTGCTACGACTGTTGTAATATATGTTGCTGCTGTTGGAGCTGTGCTACTGCTGCTGCTACTCCAGTTGCTATTGCTGCTGGTGTTGCTACTGCTGGTGCTGTTGCTACTGCTGGTGCTGTTGCTATTGGTGTTCCTGCTGCTGCTGCTGCTACTGCCGTTGCTACTGCTGCTGCTTTCGCTGTTGCCACTGCTGCCCTTCCTTGTGTCCGCGGACGCATACCTTCTGTGCCATTGCTGGTGCGCAGGCAGCAGTTTCTTTGTCAACAAGACTGGTGATGCACCTTCGCGCAAGATGGACTCTAGTTCACAATGGCTACATCAATGCCAAGGGCTGGTAACTTCGACGCGGAATGGACCATCCTTTGACAATCCGCCTACATAGGGAGAGGCAATGTACATGATCTGG
This sequence comes from Sarcocystis neurona, assembly GCA_000727475.1. Lineage (NCBI taxonomy): Eukaryota > Apicomplexa > Conoidasida > Eucoccidiorida > Sarcocystidae > Sarcocystis > Sarcocystis neurona. The sequence goes on from KL647306.1 coordinate 2,391,266, forward strand.
CTGGGCACGCATGCATCTGTTGTATTTGCTGCCAAAACAGAATTGTTTGACAATCACCGACACCGAGTATCCTCAGCGTGTCAGATGGATCTCGTAGTTACGATGAAATGTCGAGAATTCGGTCGACAGTGACACTTGACTGGCAAGTCCTTGCGGGCGCAGGTGCCTCCGGCCTTCTGCCTCTACGCGAGGAGCGGCTTATACTTCCGACGAATACGGTGTCAAGACGACAGCAAAATACAGAAAAATGTCTCACCGCTGCAGCGCAGTCTCATATAACACTCCAAATTTGCAGCTGCGGCAGGAAAGCTTGGCAAGCGTGTGCGCTCGACAGTGCATGCACCAGATTCTATAACTGGCTGAACACAGCCAAAACGAACTCACCGCCCAAAAAGGCCTACGCTTCGCTCAGCCATATCTTTCACGGGAAGCGGGATTCTTCATGAGAACGTGTTGTGCGACGGTCTACATCTTGAGTAGAACTTGGCCTTAATCCGTAGAGTCTGCGCGAGCGCATGTCGCACCAAAAATTCCTGCAGCCAGCTAATCCCAAGGTCACAACCGTTGTCCTGACTAAAAAGCGTTTTGCTCCGCCGCTTGTCCACCTGTGCCTGAAAGCCTTAGACACGATGTGCGTGGCCTCTCTGTAGGTATTTTTCCACAACCTGCTTGTACAGGAATCGTCAGCTAAACTGGCGAGTTGAAGGTCGACAAACACCACAGTACCAGTCCTGGCTCTTACGCCAAAGTCGAGGAAAGCGACAACTGGTCTGGCATACGTAGGCGAAAAACGTACCAGCAATATCTACACAACCGAGGAGGATGGACGTCTAAACGGGGAAGGCGGTAGCAACCGGATATGTGCGTCCGAAGAAGAATAAGTGAAATAGGTCATGATCATTGCAGCTGCGCGAATGCATCAAAATCGCGGGCGTATCCTTGCAAACCTTTCAAAGGCGACAGACGAAAGCGTAGCACCATGCGGCCTGTGGACGCTCAACCTGCATTCGAACGCAGACACGAAGCGGTCCTGACTTTGTTGAATGCACCTGGCACACTTTTTTCCGCATGTATTGCAAAACGTGTTAGGCGTACCTATATACAGGGGATTCTCTACTTCTTCCTTACCGTCTTTAAGACCACTTGTTCTACGTTTCCGTATACGTGATTCCGCGTGTGGTTCGTTTATGAAAAAAGGCTGCAGTGTTTACTTTTCCTGCCACAACCTGACTTTTTCGTATGGTAGTAACTCGTTGTTGAGAGACAAAAAAATCCAGCCGTTACGGCAGATGAAAAACACACTTTTGCGATGACGGGAAAGCATCACGGATAATCAAAGGAGAGAATGTAAGGCTGCACAAAGGAAAGAATACTGCGTTCCGCATAAAGACGCGCTTGCAAACAGAGGCAGCGGAATGAGTACAGAGTTTCTCAATTGCTAGGCATGGTGGAAGCTCTCCATGTAGCTGAATCCACAACACGAGTATTCAACACGGCCACGGCACTCCGCCAACTGCACTGACACACGTCCACCATGAATCTGCCCGTATGATTCCACAATGGCGAGGCGGGAAATACGCAGGCGCAGCAGGAATCTGACACTACACCGCCGTATGCTTTCCCCCCCACCCCCAACGTCAAATCTGCACCTGCAGGCCAGAGTCTGGTGCGCACGGTCGGCGGACTGCTATAAATCAGCTGGCGCAGCTGGTGTCCGTATATGTGACAGGATAACTGTCATATATGAGGCATTGCTCCTCTCTCCACATACGTGGTTGTTCTGCAGAAAGATCAGGCGTACACAGTGGCGCCAGACTGTCTGAAACAGAATTCTGGGGAGCTCGTGAAAAATACGCATGATATACCGGTAGGGTCACCTGGTCACTACACTCGCAGCCTCTCACTATGAAAAATCATCGACTTAGGACGCAGCCATTGACGATGAGTGACTGCGTTCTTCCGCTCCCTCTTGCGCCGTGTAGAGGAGACGCTGACAGGTACGGCGTGCGCCTATCCACCGTCGCAAGCAGGTCAACCACATATTGAACACTGAAAGTTTCTATGCGAGGACGGAGAGGAGATGGCAGTATGCTCTCCGGGAGACGTTTTCAACGTGCACAGTGAATTCCGTGTTGTTGAGATTTATCGTAGCCAGTTCCCATAGGATTACTGGAAAGTAGACCACAATACCAATTACTGCCGTATAAGTTATACCTCGCTGTCGAGTTGCGTCGGAACGGGAAAATGCGTTCAGCTGTAACGGCGCTGTAGTAGGTGACTGCCTGTGTACCCGCGAGGAGTCACGTTCGCCTGTGTGCACCTTGCAGATTGTTACCGTTTGTGTATGCAAATAAGAAATGTACGTACCAGCATATTCGTGGAGCGAAAACCATTTCCTGCAAGGACAGGAGTAAGTACTTAAATGCAGTTGCTATTCTCTGCAATTATACGCACGTGTACAAATGCACCGGAATCCAAAGAAATTCTTTATCAGGATCTGTCGGTAGGGTCACCCGCGGGCTTAAACTCACTATTACATGTGAGGGGTACGTGAATGTCCTCCGGAAAGGAATTGTCAGCAGGAAAGGCCACTGTACGCATCGAGTGACGTAGTAGAGAGTGAATCGCTAACGAACAGGCAGAAAGGTGACAGTGTGCGTCTCGAATCCGCCGCCCGTGGCTTCCCTCCAGAAAAAGTGAAGTTCTCTGTTTTAGCACGATAACGCGCAATCGACTGTTCAATGGAGGGACGTAAGGCCGTGAACATGAAGGGACACACAGGCTCACACAGCGTACGGCTTGTCGGCTATCTGCCCGCTCAGGTAATTTCCTACAGTTGGCCAGGCCCGTCCTGCCTTTTATTTGGATTCATTTCCTACTTGTCCAGTCGAGTGAAAGTGGTACACGTGCAGGCGCTGTGGCTACATTTGCTCCGAGCACAAGGCGCAAGGAGGAGAATTTCCGGGAAACTTCCGCAGCAAATGCTTAACAGTCACGAAAGAAATATTACGCAGTGGAGCACACTTCTGAACACAGAATTCGGGGAACTACTCAAGTGCGCTTTGTACACTATGGCGACGGTCGTGTTCCCGCATTCAATTGTCAGCGACACAACGACGTTGCAGCATACCCCCACAACTTTGTTTCCTAAGCAAAAATTAATGTGATGAGGTCATCTTCGGGTGTTCACCTCTGTACTCCATTTTAGCTGAGCATTTTACTAGTAAAAAGGCGTCCAAAATTCTGTGACAAGCTTAGGAGACCAGTCGCGCATGTAGTGGTTTCTGAAGACGAAGGCTGCTGAAAAGACGAAATATCATTCTACTTGTTACCTTTGCGTGGGCACTTCGCTACGCTTTCAGATGCGTAGATTCAATCCGTGAGCCCCCCGCTGGATATTGCGTCACGTCTTCACACGGTCTTTTCAAGAAGTCATTGACGTCATCGCGGTAAAGGCCATGTTAGTCGCGATACTAAAGGCAGTTGACTCTGTACTTTAAAATTGTAAAGTAAGGCACCGTCTTTTGCGGAGGCGTACACATATTATATTCCCGGCCCCTCTGGATTATTTTAGCACAGACAATTTACAGTGGTGTACTTTTGGCAACACATGTTTTCCTGTGTATCGAAAGGAGCAGCAGCCCTCTGCAGTGCAACCCTCTTCTTTTTGCCGGCAACGGACAGGCCACCTCGCAGATCTTTTTTGTTCTTTGGTTCGTCTCCGCCGAAACCTACAACGCCGACATACCTGTGCTCTACGTGCAAGCGGTAGACACACTCTGCGGGGAATGTCGAAGAGGATACCTTAAAAGTACCATCCCAGAACCCTGTGTCTAGGGTTCGTGGCGCGGGTCGAATACACTCCCGTGCAATAGTTTTCAGGTCGTTTAAAGCGCGTACGTCTGTGAGACCGGTCGTCTCTATGTAAAGCACCAGGACAAAGTGTACGTGAGAGCTGCGCTCAGTTTTTGAGATATCCACTTTTTGGGCTCGTGCCTTGCGGCTCCGTAGAGTCAGCAGGAGGTACCTGAAATGCAATCCTGAGCTGCCGGTCGATTACAGGAGGCAAGGGTCGTTGATCCAAGCCCCTCAGAGCATCCTGTTGAAAGACGGAGTTGATTCTATCACGCACTGCTCGTCCGGCTAGCCACCTCCAATTTGGAACCGAACCTTTGGTGGTGGACCACACAAGTCCAGCACGCGCCATGTCTCCTTCATCCCGTTCAGTCGCCTGCCGGAGTGCGGCCTGGACGTTTCTCTGCCTAAGTCGCCAAAATGCACGAGAGAAGTTGTATTCCTCTTGAGTGTATTCTCGAACTACCCAACTACTCCCGACTGGTACCAAACTCCTGTAAGCTTGCTTTCTTTCTCGCGAAAACGGATTCACTCTTACACGACGGGCCCGCCAAGGACCGTCCATCAAATCGGGCTTCAGGGGAGATTTCCAGAGCTCCCATAACTCTTCGTCGCCGTGCTCGATACGCAAGTGCGGTGTAACATGCGGGGGATCTGGTCCGGGAGCCAGCAGCGTGGGAACTGCGAACACCGTCCACAAATTGAAAATTACTCTTTCTCGTTGAAATAGTGCAGTGTCTCTCTTTTTCCTACGGTGTCTTCAGCTGTCGTTGGCGTAGAAGAAAGCGGGGGAAATTTACACAGGGAGAGAAATTAAAGCGAAGTGTTCTGCCGACAGCCGCAAGGCGTCCTGAGTGTACGGAAAGTTACACTCAGAAAGCGGCGAAGCGTACGTGCTACTTCATGGATTTCCACGTGTGCAGGTAAAGAGGCGTGTCTGCGACACTCTATTCAATAAGTAGAGTAGGGAGTCATTCTTAGAGATGGCCCAGGCCAAAATAAAAGGTGTAGGCGCGTAAGTGCGTGGGAGGGATTACAGTTGTTTACACATAATTTCATTCCTGCGGCTACACAGAAGCGAGGTCAAAAACCTTGGCGCTCCAGTGTGCCCACGGGCCTCAAAGAGTTCACGTCGCCTTAGGCTCGACACCATATTGGACCCCGCTGCACTACAACAAACAACGGGATGGCATCTTACCCTGCATGCACTCGCCCAAAATACCCGACCTGCTACAAACACTGTCCAACCTCTTGCGAAGGCCAGGTTCCAAGAAGCATGTACGCAGCAGCTTCCGTCCTCGAGTAATTGGAGACGTTGAAGGAAATCGCAGCCCGAAAATGTCAACGCGATGGTCCCTGCGACTGCGCTTACCAGTGTCCCTAACATTGTAAATGCCTGAGCTGAAGGGACTACGATAACGCTGGTGAATCCTGTTTGTAGGCGTTCCTACGTGTCCGATGGTCCCAACCCCCTTTAAGAGCAAAAGACAAGCATAACGACGACATTGTTCTTCTCTGCCCGAGCGGGAACAGCCGAGTGAAGCCACGTTGCTGAGAAAACTGCGATAAGTCCAGAACAAGTACTTTTTCAGGCAACGCTGGAACGGTGAGACTATGTCAACTGGTAACACACGCCAAACTGGGCTTTCGCTACAGCTTCCGAGCTGATATTTGCCCTGTGGAGACAGTTCAGAGCTTAATAAGCCAAAGCGCGTGTCAACTCCTTCGAGATATCCTGACGCACAGGTGCAATGCCGTTGCAACCTTGCTGTCGCCATAACATGTTGCGGTACGCAACTGCCAATTCAAGGGGTGAAATATGCTCCAAAGGCACGGACGCTAACGGTGTAACACTCGTGACTCTTCCCCTTTTCTACCGCCCTGAAGAAAAAATGTCGAGTCAGGTACGCTGAAAATTAGGTGTCAATCCTTCAGTCTGCGCCGACAACAGGCGTACAAAGGCGAACAGTTTGACGGTTTATGCGAGATAACAGGTCGCAAACAATACCACAGATACAACATTCCGAGAAAATAAAGGAAAAACAACTGTTCAAGAGAGACACATATGCTGCGGCAGTCACCGGACGCACTGCAGTGTCGCCTAGTTGTCTGTATAGTGGGCGTCGACTCGGCATCTAATCGCGGTTTCCGTGTTGGTCCATCTCGTTGTGTAATGCCAGCATAGGAGACAGTTCAGATTTTGGGATAAGAAGGCGTGAAGACAGACACTGGAAAGCTAAAGAGACAGAGATAACACACCATGTGAGCGAAGCTTGCAGCCGGATTGAAAGGTTGACTGAAGAGTGACCACCGGATTCAGTGTAGAGGAAGCACGCGCCCCGATCATGCGAATTCCCTTCCCGAAGGCTTCACATGTCCAGTCGTTGCAGCATCCTTACTCAACAGGACGTACTGTGTATAGTGCTTACGTGTGAAGCCTCCACGAGAGAAGGGCTGCACTAGTCACTGTATCAACCAGAGTGCCCCCGCCGCTGCTGTTGCTAAGGCCCACGTTTTAGATTTTCTCCCTCTGCAGCCTTCCCGCCGCCGGTCCTTGCGTGATGCATTACCCAAACCTCGAGGGCGATGCCTAAAATATCGTGCACCACAGCAGCTTTATTTTCAATGTTCTTTAACTCGCGGCAAGCGTCTCCCAGGAGGTCGCGCAACCTGTGTAGCTGTCCAGCCAACAGACGACGGTTTCCCACCGTGAGTGGCACTGGTGCTAGTTGGAAATCCAGAGCCAGAGAGACAAATCTTGGTCTCGATTATCTAAAATTGAGGCGCTGCCGTATGTAAGCACATCTGGGTTGTTGGCTTGTGCTGGGACAAATTTATTCACGGAGGCTCTCGGTTACCAAGTGGAAAGTGTGTCCACGCTACACCTAACGAGCAAGCGAGTCAGCACCTGCTATACGCACGTCCAAAGACGTCGCCTAAATACCGCTTTTTCGAAGGGGACCAGGTGGACGTACGTGGCTGATGCCGAAGTCAAAGCCATTTTCGCTTTCATCTTGACTCGCTGTACCGCTCTCGTAGAGCTCCGCAGCCTTCTATAACCCTGCACAGTAAACTCACAGTACTAAAAATCTGACACAAGTCAGTAATCATGTATCCTGCAAACAGCAACATACCAACAAAGAGTCACCCTTCGCAATCGGACACTGTCGCTTTTTTTTAAGTGTTGACGGCTGCACACGACAGCCACAGAGAACGTGTTTGCAACACATCTACCCCGTGCGTCTAAGCTGTGGTTACCCCTCCACGTCGGAAGCAACGCTTTGCCTAGAATGCCCTTCGCGACACAATGAAATCGCGAGGCAAGCGGAGCAGGATACCTGTCGAATACTGTGCAAACCCCGATGACAGTGATGCGTACGCCTGTCACAGGAGGAGTGCGTCACGCCACACCACACATACGGAGCCAAGCTGTGAGCGCCAGGCTTACGCAAGTTGGGTTGTGCGGCAGAATCGTGACTTCTAACTCCAACGGAGGATAAATCCTGTAGGAGACATTCGTCGGAGGGGTGCTGTTTGGTCTTACAGGAAAACGCGTAGGAGTGTTACTTTCTTCTGTCTTGTCTATCAAGGATACTCCGGAGTCACCACCAGCGTGTCATGACTGTCGGCCGGAATTCTTCCTAACCCGATGTTTACGTTAATATAGTGAAGAGAGTGGTACATGTTCGCTTACAGCCTTCGTCTACCGTGCTAATCGCCACAAACTGCCGCATACCACTCAGCCAAAGTTTCTTACTCAGGGGAGGTAGCGAAATGCGCTCTTCGACAGCTATCTGGTCTGTCCGTTTGTAGAATGGGCTCCGCGAAGTCTGATGCAGCGTAAGTTAGAGGAGGGTGAGCCACTTTAGAGTTTTGCTCTAACTGTGTACCTACACGAAAATGAATAAGGTGGCAAGAGATTGTCTGCGTAGTCAACGAGCATGTCTACCGTACGTGTCTAGTAGCCGTATCCAGGCACCAGTGAGACACAATATGTGGGTTCCTTACGTGTGTAAACACACACAGAAGAGACGCTCGATCTACATGATATAAACATCGACTCGCTCAACCGGCCAAGTACTGCGCCATTTTGTATAGTGGATAATTACGGCAGTACCCTACAGGCTATCGCGCGCATTCGCCGCGACACTCTCTTCTGTCACTCCTGCACGGGTACTCCTCCTGAAACCTCCCTAGTAAGTTTGCCGCTAGAAGAAGTCGTAGGACTGACTGTAATGCACGTTGCCGTCTGGAACGGGCACCTCAGACTCATCTTTCGTGTGAAGCAGCCCCGACTTCAATCCCTGAGCATGCTACTACAGAGACCACACTGACCAGGACGTGCTCCGACTACGAAGTGTACAGAAAGTAACTTGAGCCTTTTCAGGATACATCGCCTTGTGCCCCGGAGTTCCTGCGTCGTCCGTTCGCTCCGTGCTAAAATTACGTTTCAGCCGACGAAAGTGGTTCCCTTTTCCCCTTGGCAACTGAGCGCTACCAAACGTTTATCCCCGTACTCTATGGTCCCGTCCCCTCCAGCTGCTCACGAAAGGTATTAAAGTCCTGAGAGCTCGGCGCGTCATTATCCCGCTGCGTCCAATTGCTCATAAAAGTTATTGAAATGCTGAGTGCTGCCTCCCACCTACATTTTCAGTTCCACTTTTTGGAAGGTTCTACGCCTACGCACGGGCGCTGCGGGGAGAGTTTAGCACCCCCCACAATCAAGGCATGTGCTTTTGCTGCGCCATTTGTTCAAACTGCCTGGATACTCGGTGAGACAGTGCGAGCACTGAAAAAGGGTTTGTGATTGATTAGCTATTTCTGGTGTGGAATGGACGGGAGAATCTGCTACTGAACGCATGCCAGAGGACGCGAGCACCAGCAAGGGTAGCCAAAATGCCGTCAATACACCTGCGTGGGCCCGTCCAGCGTGCGTGCGTGATTTCATGCAAGAATTGCTGCTGTTATACAGTGTGTTGTGTGAAGCGGTCTACGTCTCATTCTCTCTGGATATGAGCAGCTTATCGGTCTCCACTGACAAATTATTTCCAGCACGCTGCGGGCGGACGGGGGGCTGTGTGAAACTCTGTAAGTGTCTCATTCTTTCTGGAGGTGACCAGCTTGTTCGTCGCCACCGACAAACAATCTTCAGCAAGCTGCAGCCGGACGGCAGAAACGAACTCGTGTTTGTTCCCCAGTGTGAGTAGTCGCCTCATCGTCCTGTACCACACAGGAGGAGTAACTTCGCGCCCCCCGCCCTCCCTGCAGCTCCGCACATCGCAAAAGTTAAAATGCGAGTGGGAGGGGAACCCGTATATTAGACAATAGGGTAGACTCTGGATTTTTACCCCGTAGCGGACGTTCGGCCTCCGGGGGAGATAACTGGATGCTCCAAGCGCCAAACAGTGTACCACCGTGTCTGTACAGCAACTGCTTGAACGGGGAGAAATTTCCAATGGGGAAGGGAGATAAGCAATGTCACATCGACGTGCCAGCTGAAGCTCCACGTCACAAATACCACCTGGCAGGAGCCGCATACAGTGAATAGTTTCTCCAAAGGCGAAGGACGAGGGACACCGGCTGCAGGTAAATCCAAAGAGTAAGTAGTGCCTGCAGTTGAAGAAAGGTGGCAACGGGCAACAGTGTCTCTATGAAAAGGACAACTAATACACCATCACGCAGAGAAGGATTGCTGCATAGGATTGGAATGTCTCAACTCTCCCACGACCGCTGGCATGTCCGCACTTCAGCATGTGCCAGAGTGTACACTAGCTGCAGTTCTAACAATTAGGGAGGCGGTTCTGATCATACACCAAGGTTGTACGTGCGTAAACCCACCCGCGTGTACCGCGCAACGGAGATTCACCTTTTATTAAAAAAAAAAGGAAACTGTCCCGACGGGGAGGTGGGAAGGTGATGTAAGTGAAAGAAAGGAGGTAGGTTGTAGACGGAAGACTCATTCGACACAGCCAAAGGTGCACAAACCTCTAGACATTATGTATGTATATATACATACATAGAAGGCAAAAAACCACAACCTGGCCGAAGCACTCACGTCGGAAGGACCAAACTTTGGTTGAAGCCTCGACAACTTTTCCTTGTTTCATTTGGAGATCTCACCTTTTGGAAGAGCCGCGTGAAACGTCTGACACGGCAAACCACATATTGTCTGTGACAGCAGATCGCATACGGTGTGACGTCAAGTTCTCCGCTGGCCGCCTGCTTGTGCGAACAAGTAGTCACCACAGTGTGTGGATGTCGAGCATGCAGACAATCAATATTTTGGGCGCTGAGCGGCACAGTAGTGAGAGCGTATAAACAACGACCGTACATAGGTGTCAGCCGCCGAAAGTCTCTGCTCAGAACATTCATACAGTGGAATTACGCATGTATGGGTTCTATGAAAATCAGACGCACTCTTGCGGTTCTATAGCACCAACGCAGGTGGATACGGTCCACGTAGTGAAGTCGACGTTCCCACAACGTAGGCACAACACGCAGTTGAGTGGTCACCTTTTCTTGTTCGGATTTTATACCTCAGAAGTCGAAGCCAACAACGTGTTCAGTCAGAATAGGTGGAGCGACACGATTTACGTGGAAATCAGTGGGGTGTTGCGTCTACAGCTGTTTCCTGCGAATTCCCTATGGAGTCCACTTGAAGCCGGAAAGGTAAACTACGCGAAAGAATTTTCTGTAGATTCTGGGGGACAAGTACCACCGCACCAGAGTCATAAACCAGCAGGGAAAGCCACACACACGTCGCTGTGACTGCTGTCACCATTTCAGTTCTTCCACAGATTCAACAACGTGCGACTCCACTGCGGTCGGCGTGGTGACACACCATATCATACCGGCCGCCACCGGATGTTATTACCAGAAGTCCGGACGGAAGACTCGTGTCCTGACCTTGATTTCCACGATTCGAGCACAGCGCTTCAGCAGTACCCTACCTGTATACGTCTCGTTTGAAACATGTGACCAGCGACCTGTGCTGACAATTTTTCTGGCGTGCTGCGTCTCTACACACGTCTGATGTTACTTTTGAGAGCTAGACGGTAACCTTGTGGTGCGTGAATCGACTGCCACCGCCACGTGTTGTCCCCTGATGTGACAGTCTTGTGGAGGGAATCAGCCGGATGGCGGCAATTGTGCGCCAAAGGAAATATGCCTGATCTTTTTTACCCGGTAGAGTTTGCCAGTGACCGCACGCCACACGCAATCCTGTATATATATATACATATATACATATATGTGTGTGTGTGTTTCACTTTCGCCGCCGCCTTAATTCTGGAACAGTACGTGTGAAACAAGTGCTTGACTCTGCTGTGTCCACTGTTCTGGCCGTTGGTACGTCCAAAAAGCACGGCATGACCGCAGACGCAACGGGGCGTTTACCGTGTGGAGACCTGCTCCGCATTCACTTCGATATAACGCATCCTTTAAGAACAAGGCAACAAGCGCAGGTGTAGTAGAACTGATTCACCACCCCCGCGTACGGAAGAGTTTGAGAGTGCGCTGCTTTCACCGTTCGTGAATAAGCAATCGCCAGACTTGTGCGCAACGTGCAAATCTGAGAGCGGCCCTCCTGCAGTAACCTTTGAATGAAACGCTCTCACATTGGGCTACCGCCGTGACAGCGCCACGAAAGTCTAGTTTCTCCTTACCCTGGAAGCAGCTCAGTAGTCGTGACGGGTAAGTGTCAACTCGTCAGCCAGTCCTCCGATATGGAGTGCGGGGCACCATCTATGATGTGGGTAAACAAGATGAACAAAATGAAAAATTGCCTAAACGCGGTATCGAAAAAATCGGAAATCCCATCCCTGCGCCCACTGATCACGCTCCGCCTTCTGTTTAGCACAGAGCGACTGACTTACGTAAACGAGCGTGAACTATCGAACATTCACAGGGCCCAGCAGAAAAGTACAAGCTGCGCCCATGCAGTTCGTCGTTGCACGTACACCTCCTCAAATAAAGAAGGTGGCAGACGCGGAGAATTGTCGCCCAGAGTTGGCGACAGCTGAATGTTAGACGCTACGTGAGTGACACGAGAGTTTCAAGCGACGTAAAAGCGACGGCGCGTAAGCTCTCAACGTGAGACAAGACGCAGACGGAAGCATACGAGGAGGCGTGCGGTTGGCTCTGCCGCAGTGCAACAGAAATGTGGTGGAGGCGAGATAAGAAAGTGACATTTGGAGGAGCACCAGAAAGGTGTGGCGGACGTTGCTACAGTCTTTGAACGACCACCCCTTAGCTGGAATCGAAATCGATCAGCTACACCGACGTGTTCTGCGACCATTACAAGTGTAACGAGGGGCGTGAGGAATACGCCGTGGGCAAAAAGGTGTCGTGCTGACAGGAACAGTGGAAGCGCTGATTTTTTGATGCCGCAGACGCAACTAAAAAGCTGGGCACATGAATGCTGTATTGATTATCGTAATAAATGACGTCGACTCGAAGGGAGGAGGATAGGGCTGTCCGCGTCCCCCTGTGCCTTTGTGGTACGCCTCTGGCTGCTTGAAGAAATAACTTAACTTAAGGATGCAAGTAAGCAAGAACGATTCTGATGGGAAAGGTAGCCTGAAGTGCATTCTCCGGCACTCAGAAGCATGTGTTTCTTTAGTTAAAAGTCTCAGCCGAGGTGAAGAAGAGACGACTCCCACGTAGGCGACCTCGCAAAAACATTAGAAATACCCGCTCGCCGGTGAAGCAATTAAGGCGACCTGCTTTCTTTCTCTGCCAGGATATTCATTGTGAGTGTCGGCGCCGACGACGACAACTTTGTATGTGGGTCTTACAGAAATGTGCGTTTGTGTCCTTGCTTCAACACTTTCCACAGAACAACAAAACTTATTAAATGGCACACTAGTAGTTCGCGACGGCAACACCTTCAGAACTTTCTCGAGCGGCGATGTTGTTTGTTACAACGACCGAGAAAGTGTGCACCACACAGCCTGTGTCGGCGACCCCGACTACGCGGCGGTCCGTCTTAGAAGACACAGGGGAACAGGCTTTCAGGCGGGAACCCTGGCATTTTATCTGGCGTTTGCTGTTGTGCCAGCCCATATAACAACACCACAGCAGAAGGTCGATGCAACGGGGTAACCACCGGTTGCTTGCTCCGCCCGTGTCGAGAGAGTCTGCAACTTCAGCTGTGCTGTTCCACGGCGTGGCGGGGACGCTCGTTTGTTCAGATAAGAGCGCTAAGAAGCGTCACGAGGAGAAATGGACTTGCATTTCAACAAGACGGACAAAGGGATAAAGAAGCTTCGAACGATTCCCCAGTTTCTCTACAAACACCAGATACGACGTTTTCCACACGTAGCAAGCCACAAGCGGAACAGCCACGTCTGGTAACCTCCACAATCGAACGTGGAAAACAGTGTACACATGCAGATGCGAATATTCATTATCTCTGTGTTTGCAAGTGTGTGTCCTCTTACATATTTGCAAACTTGCACACATGTATATATATTAGAATGTTTATTGATGGTATCATATACTTCTAGACACTTGTATGCGAGCGTGATCCTCTCCAGTATGCGTATATACATATTTGTGCGAACCTACATACATAGAATCCAATTCTGTCGGTTCCTCTCCGTTCTGGATCGCATACGTTGACAAATGATCTTGTCGACTAGCGAGGGTCTCACTAGTGAAAGTGAAAAAACGGATAGCAAACATCACGCTTCCTCTTCTTCACAGTAAAAGTCAGCCACGTGGAGACAAGTGCGCGTCGTTTCTATACTACGCCTGCAGATTAGATTTTGTTGATGTTCTTGTTTTCCTCATTTGACGTGAATAGTCGGTCCCCCAGTAACTGGAGAAGTGTCAAGAACCTGGTGTACATACACTCCGGTGCCTGCGCTTCTGCCGCCGCGTCTGGGCGCGCGTTTTTTCCGCAGATGCAGCAGCGGAGGGCAAATCTTCGAAGATCTCGCGGGGGGGGGGAACGGGGGGGGAGAACAAAAGAAAAGTAGGTTTCCCGTCCCCTCCACACACGAAAATTCCGAACTATTAAAACGAATTCTTCTTCTCGTCATGCAGGCGGCTACACAAAAGACAAAGATCCTTTCAGCCCGCAGCACCACCGCGCTAATCCCGCGCTTCTGCTGCTGCTGCTGCCTCTTCTTCTCTCATCACTGCGTAATAGGAGTCGGCTGAATCACCCCCCGACGTTTTCCTACCCTCTATGTAAATATCTCTACACATAAGCAACGGTAATCTTAAACATGTAAAGATATATCCGCACACATACACACACACACACGTACACACACGTCCATACATACATATATATATATATATATGTATATACTTACATATATATATACATACATACACATGCGTATAGATGTATAAATATAGAGCAGGTGACGCCTCGTATATACATACATACACATATATGTTTATATGCGTATACAGTAAGAGCACGTGACGCCTGGTATATACACATATATGTGTATATGCGTGTATATATATATATATATATATAGGAGGCGACCCGTGGAACTGTTGACCGGGCATTCGTTCATCTTCCTTTCTGCCCCTCTGCTGAGAGTCGCGTCTGCAGTAGTATATGTTCCTCTGTGTCTTCTCGTCTATACACGAGAAACTCTCTACTCTTTACATTTTTGCAAAGGAACAAGTTGGACCGACGAAGGCTACGTATATCCGTCTTGCAAGCGGGTTCCCCATGCCTCCTCGGCAGCTTTTTCTTGTATGCGGCGCTGTTCCTCGATGAGGCGACGCTGCCGCAGAAGTCGTTCTCTGTCTGCGTATTGCTGCTGCCGTTCCATCATTTCCTGCTGCTCAACCAGCTGTCGCTCTTCCCATAGCCGTTGCTGTCTGCTTATTTGCTGCTGCTTCTGCTGCTGATGTTGCAGCCGTCGCCGCTGCGTTCCTTCGGCGCCGGTACTCGACTGCCCCTGCTGCAGCTCTCTGACGAACTGCTGCTGGCCAGTCGCCGCCGCCCTGGTGCTGCTGCTGCTTCTGCTTCTGCTGCTGCTGATGCTGCTTCGGTTGCTCAGGCGCTCCATTTGCTGCTCGCCTCCCCGTCCTTCGCCTGCTGCTGAAGCAGCACCAGCAGCAGCAGACGGAGAACAACGCAGATTGCTGCTGGTGCGTTGACCTGCCGCTGCTGCTGCTGCATACGGTTCCCCTCCTCCACCAAAGCAGGAACCCGCACAGAGACTGTTCAATCGTCCTGTTCTTCCTCCTCCTGCCCGCTGCTGCTGCCCGAAATATCCTCGTCTTCCTGCATCTCCGTCAACTTCTTCGGTCACTGCTTCGAGCCGGATGTTTGCCTGCTGCAGCAGCTGCTGCTGTCGTTGTTCGGCTGCAGCAACAGCGCCGCTTGCTGCCGCCATCGCTGCCTTGCGTCGCATTTCCACCAGCCGAGCAGCGACAGAAAGAAATGCTGCGTCCACGTTCGCCGAAGTCTAAAAGAAAACACAGAAATGGACTTCATTTTCAACCATCTTGACCCCACACCAAAGTACTCAGGATCCGCCTGTCTCTCTATATATTTATCACTCGCTATATCTACCCTTATTGCTATATCTCTCTTCACGTATGTATCGCTACCCTTCATTCTCTCTCGTTCGCTTTATTTACATATATATACACACATATGCATGGGCACACACATATACATACATACATATACATACATACATATACACATACGTATACATTACATACGTATACATACACATATCCAGGTACGTGCATATATGTATATATATATATGCATAGATATATATCTACATACATATATACATACACACATACGAACAAACATATACGCAGACGGATAACACATGTGTGGAGGCGGCAGCAGCCGCAGTAATTGCAAGAGCAACAGCAGACCGAGCAGGAGCAGCAGGAGCGGACTCCAGACACCCGCAGGTCCCTCGGGCGGAGCGTAGGCATTCGTCGAGATTTAGTGCTGAGAAAAACGGCTACGGAAGTTTGAGTTTTCCTCATGCGGAGGGTCTACACACATCCACACGCAGAGCGAATATCGGCAAGGAGAAAAAACGGGGCAGCAGCAGCAACAGCAGCAGCAGCAGAACAGTTGTCACAGATACACAAGCCAGCATCCGCGTGGCAGCAATGCGGGGCCAAAAAAGTCGACAGAAAGAGACGAAAATGAAGAAGAAGAAGACGAAAAGGAAGGACAAAGAGGAAAACAACGGGCAAAAAGAAAAGGACGAGAAATGGCGAGCCCGCAGCACTCAACGAAGAAGAGGAAGTGTGGGAAGACGTGTTTGCCACTCTCCAAGTGGAACAGGCAAGTCTCGAGAAACGACGAAAAGAAGGACGGCAGCGATAAAATCCACAATCCATGGCAAGGGAACAACTACTAAATAAAAAGAAAGAAAAAGGAAGAAGAAACGCACAAAAAGCCGCATGCAACGAGATGTGCGCACCTCTCCCTGACACATATACATACATGTATAGGTAGATAGATAGATACATGTGCACACAAACACACACACACACACACATACATACACATATATATAGACATATATATATACATGTATATATATGTACACGCTAGATATACCGGAAGATACAATTCCATATATGTGTCTACCTATATATATACATATACACATAAACATGGCATATACGAGAAAACGTCAACAGGTGCGTATACATATATATACACACATATATATATGTATATACGTACTTATATATGTTAAAAGAAGGAAAATATCTATCTACCTATCTATCCATACACATGCGTGTGTGATATACGTATACACCCCGCATACACGAGGAGTGATGAATACATCTTCCATTGTATGTGTGTATGAATATATATGTATATATTCATATATGTATTTGCGTATGAATATATATATGGATACAGGCAGAAACGGAGAGATATAGAGGTAATGAGATGCGGATGTGTTGTCGGACGTAGAGGACCGCGTTGAGGAGACCGTCCGTGGGTGGTTCTCAGGTGTACGTACACCACAGCGCCTGATCATTTGCGCGGCGCTCGTTTCGAGTTTCTTCTTCTGCTTCTTCTGCTTCTTCGTCAAGTCTCTGCGATCTTTTCTACTCTCTTTGCTGCCCTTTCGTCTCCTCTCTTCCTCCGTCCTTTTCTCTTCTACGTGTATCTCTCTGCATCTCCTCGGTGTGGTGGTGTACGTACACCTGAGAACCACCCACGGACGGTCTCCTCAACGCGGTCCTCTACGTCCGACAACACATCCGCATCTCATTACCTCTATATCTCTCCGTTTCTACCTGTATTCATATATATATTCATACGCAAATACACACACGAATATACACATATGTATGGTGCTGCGAAGAGACACGCTAACAAAGCCGAGGAGGGCAATCGGCAGCAAGAACCGACCCCCCCTTCCCCTCCATAACACCCCCTTCCTTCGGCTCGCTGTTGGGCCGCCGAGTGGGACGTTCGTTTTGTCTGCTGCCGCCGGTTTCTGCTGCGGAAGACTTCAGCAACTGCGCAGCAGAAGAGCGCAGCAGCCACCGGAGACGAGACGCGGAAAAAAAGACGGCGAAAAGGGGGGGGACCTCGCCAGCTCTTCGCATGCGGGAAAAACGCACGAACCTTCGGAGTATCAAAAACGGAAGGATGATCGCCTCCAAATACAGCATCTACCGGCTCTGTTTCGTCTACGTATCTAAAAAGCTGCTCGCTTTCCTACCGACCCTTCTCTGTCTTTATCTGTCCGTGTCTCTCCCCCTATTTCTGTGGCTTTCTGTAGCTGTCTCTCTTCGTACGACAACATGAAGACAAGTCAACCTACAAACATACTACTTAAAAAAATTCATAAACAGAGAGACAGAGAGAGATTAGATAGGAAAGACAGATAAATACATATATACGTATGAAAGGGGGCCCATACAACACGCACTCAGAAGAAGCGCAGCTATTCACTTACATATATATATATGTGTATATACATATATACATATATATGTCTGCCTCTATTTCTCTCTCTGTATATATATATACACATACACATATATACTTATATGCATACATATATATTTGTATACATACGTGGGTTATACAACACTACAAATACAGGCACACACAGCACAGCTACACATACACATACACGTACGTACATATATATAGTTAAGATAGAGGGGCACACATATATGTCTATATATACATGTTGATACGTAGAAACGCATATATATATTTTTACTGACAAAAGGCTCGTACAGTGCTACATGCACAGGCCCAGTCAAGGCACACATACATATATATACGTATATATGTACAAATACATGTGAACGAAGGCAAGCCCTTTCACACCTATGTATACACACATATATATATATGCAGAGCGCGAGAGACACACATACACATACACAAGCACATACATACATACATACATACATACATACATACATACATATATACATACATACATACATATATACATACATACATACATATATACATACATACATATATACATACATATATACATACATACATACACATACGCCTATAAGTATATATGTGTAGAGATACAGATAGATGGATAGTGCAAGGAAGAAGAAGAATGTAGCTGTTTTGAAGGGCATATATGTTTACATGTGTGTGGATTTCTTTAGATACTCGTGGCAGGCTGAAGAGTGAGACACGGCGAGACGGAGACGGAGACAGGAAGAGGGAGAGGACCTCTTTATGTGTTGGCGTTTCGTCTTCTTTTTTCTGATTTTTTCTTTGACTTCTGACTGCTGCGGAGAGCCCCCCGTCGGCTGTCCGTGGCTGCTGCCGAAGAGCAGCCTGCCCCGCTGCAGCCCCCCCTGTTTTTCTCCCCGTTTGCTGCTCTCCTCTGTATGCGCCACTTCCCGTCTCCGTGTCTCCCGGCCCCTCGCCTCAAAAAGTGTGTCTCTCTTCTTCAACTCCGCCTCTTCGCCGTCTCCTCCTCCTCCGCCTCCTCCTCTTCTTCCACCGGGCCCCTCCCGTGCGCCTGCTGTCTCGTCTCCTCTTCGTGTGTGTGTGTGTGTGTCTCCCCCCCTGCTGCTCTCCTGCTGCTCGCGGGAGGAGACTTACCTTCGCAGAAGTTGTGACGTACAGCGCGCCCAGGCGGTCGGCCAGTTGCTTCGCTTCCCACTCCGAAACTTGGGCCTTCTGCAGATCTACTTTGTTCCCGACGAGCACCAGCAGCGTCTGCGACCCGCACTCGTGGTGCTCGCGAATCTGCAGAAGAATCGGCAGCAAACATATGATGCACCCCCTTCCACACACACACACACACGCTCACCCGCCAGTGCATGCAGAGGCAACTGCCAACCTGCAAGGGACCTATTCACATGTGCATGCACGCATGCATCAAAGTGTGCGCGTCTTCTCTTGGTTTCGGAACACAGGTCTCTCTATTATCACCGCGTCGAGCAGGTCTCCCGCCCTCTCATTCTTTCGACAGATGTACATAATATGCGTGTGTGGGATTGACAATACATTTAATTAAAGACCAATAGATTTGTTTAGGTCGCTAGAAAGAAGAAGAGGAGAAGGTGTACGTTCACACAATCCGTTTGGACACATATGTGTGCGTCTAGAGATAGAGAGACACCCCATACATCTATCCAAGAGACGCCATGTATCTCTTCGTCGATCTTCCGTCCTCCTCCTTTTCTTCTCCCCTTCACCGTCGGCAGGAGACGCGCGCGCGCGTGCACATATCCCAGCGAAGTTCACGACGTCCAACTGCGACGCAGATCCCCTCTCTCTGTCTCCCGCGCGTCTTCTCCCTGTCTCTGCCCAGGCAGCAGCAGCCCCACCACAGCAGCAGCCCCACCACAGCAGCAGCCCCACCACAGCAGCAGCCCCACCGCAGCAGCAGCGGCAGCAGCACGGCACATGTGGAAGTCGAGGGGAGACGGCGTGGGGGCGAGTTTCCCTTTTTCAGTTCTCTCGCTTCCGCCCGTGTCTCTGTGTGTGTTTCTGGAGAAGAGCGGAGACGGCGCGTGGTGGAGACCTCCTCCTCACCTGCTGCAGCCAGTGGTCCAGATGAAGAAACGAACTGCGTCGGGTGACGTCAAACACGAGAAGAAAGCAGTCCGCATTTCGGTAGTAGTTCCCCGTCACTCCGCTGAAACGTTCCTGTCCGGCGGTGTCCCAAAGCTGCAGAGTGCAGACTCTTCCTCTGATCATCGTGACGACGCTGCGGAAGTCGACTCCGATTGTTGCCACGTGAAAGTCCGAGTATTCGTCCTGCGCGCAGGGGGGACGTGGAAAACGGGGGAGGGGGGGGGGGAGACGCGGAGGTGAGAAGAGACAGAAGGAGACAAACGGGGGAGAAAGCCGCCTCCGGAGGGGACGGAGAAAAGACAGCGACGAGACACACACACACACACGTCTCCACCACCCCACGAAGAGGGAGACAGCAGAAACAGACAGACGGAGACGAGACGGCACGCACATCAATAAGAAGATGGCGGGGGGGGAGATGGCGGGGGACAGAAAGAGAGGGGGGACAGAAAGGGGATGGAGAGGAGACAGGAGGAGGAGACGCTTGAAGGGAGGGCAGCGAGGAGGAGACGCAGGCGAAGCGGAAGCCAAGCGGGCGCAACACGAAGCGAGACACACACAAACAGCAGACAGAAGAGGAAGTCTCCTGCAGAAGGGCTGGGGAGACGAGACATGCGTGGCCGTCTCCAGGGGGGTGTTCACCGTGCCGAGGGGAGGGAGGGGGGAAGAAGGCGAGACACGGAGACAGCAAGACGGGGAGAGGAGACGCGATGGAGGGGCGGTTTACATGGGAGGAGACAAAACGTGCACATTCGCAGGAGACGAGACAGGAGAAATCGAGGAGAAAAGTTGTACAGACATATACACATATACAACACAAACACACACACACACACACATCTTCACCTACACATGAACATCGATACATTCATTCTATTCATCTATTTACGTAGACTCACACATACATATAGACGTCACACATATATACATATATATATATATCCAAACACATATATATATTCAGGCATATATATTTATATATAGGTGGACATATATATACATATATGTGCAGGGGCGTACATACACACATATACAGGTATATTTTGTATGGGAATACATAGGTATCTGCGTTAGGTACTTATACATAAACATACATATATATAGGCACATACACATACATATATATATTGTATACATAACCACACATAATGATACATATATATATATATATATATATATCCACATATGATACATACAAACAAACACATATACATACATACACACATATATACATACACATACATATACAACCATACATATATATAGACATGCATATACATATATTATGCATATACACATACATACAAACCTACATACATACATATATACGTGTATATACATGAATATATACATATACATATACATACACATGAACATACATATATACACATATATATACATAATATATATAATATATACATAATATATACATATATACATATATATACACACATACACATACACACACACATATACATATACACACACAGATACATATACACATACAGATACATATATAGAGGAAATTTAGGGTTGATGGTTTTGGGGGGGGACACGTTTGGTGGGAGTTTGTTTGATCTGCGATTGAGTCGCGTTTTTGTCTTTTCTGTTGCGACGCTCGGGACGACCTCCTTTTCCGCTTCCGCGTCTCCTCCCTCGCCGTCTCCTTCGGGGCAGCAGCAACTGTCCCCCCCCCTTTTTCAGCGAGACGAGACCGGGTCTGCAGCACGCGCCTTCGGACTGCTGCTGCTGTCTCCCCGACGATCTCCGTGTCTTCCTTCGTCTTCCTGCTGTGTCGCTGTCTCCCCCTTTTCTTCGCCGTCTCTCCCCCGCCCTTCTCCACGTCCAGCGCGCCTCCCTTCCCTGCTGTCTCCGTCTCTCTCTCTGTTTGTACGTGTCTCCGTGTCTCCCTTCTTCTGGACGGCCTCCCCGCCTTGTCTGCCCCCGCTGTGTCTCCCCGTCTCCTCCTCTCTCTGTCTCCAACAGCCCCACACCTATGTACTTGCGCGTGTGTGTGTCTCTCTCTCTGTATGTGTGTCTCCCTGTCCCCTGGCTGTCTCCCCCTGTTTCCCTGTCCCCTGGCTGTCTCCCCCTGTCTCCCCGTGTCTCCTGCTGTCTCCACGTCTCCGCCTGCCCCTGTTTCCGTGTCTCTGTTTGCTGGCAGTGTGCGGCGCCTTTCCCTGGGCGTTTTGGCCTTTTTGCTGCGAAGTGCTTACCTGGGCGAAGCGCATGAGCAGACACGTTTTGCCAACGCCGGAGTCGCCGACGGTGACCCACTTGAAGCGGCAGTCTCCCTCCGCCGTCCCTTCCTTAATTTCGAGCACATTCAGGAAGAACAGCTTCCCGCTGAGATACACTTCTTCTCGTCTTTCGACGAACTCCTCTCCTACGAAGAAAAGGAGAAAAATTCTTCCTCTCCACACACACATATATATAGACGGAGAGACACACACATGCACACATGCACACATGCACGCACACGAACATGTATATATGCGAAGAGACATAGAGAGGGAGTTCCACCTATAAATGAAAATGCATGTACAGATTTATAAGGAGTAATAGAAAGACCTTCACATGAAAATGTAGACATATATATATATATATGGAGAGAGAGACACACACACACACACACATACACATACGTATGCAGGGAGACAAAAACATATCCATATATGTGTGTTTGTATAGAGAAAGAGACATATACATAGAGAGATACATAGATAGAGATATATAGATCTCCAGGAACTATAAATAGATCTAAACGAATACATATATAAACAAATAATACAGTGATACTGCCAGGCAGATATATATGGATAGAAGTAGAGCGAAACGGACACGTATATATAGAGAGACACATACACATATAGAGAGAGAGGGGGACAGGTATAGATAGATGGAGACACGGACATAGATTAGAAGTAGAGCTGGAGAAAGAGCTACACACACATATATATATACATACAGGTAGAGAGATATTCATAGATATTGATGCATGCAAACAGATCTAGACAGATACTTCCATACACATATATATATGTATGAGGGCGTAGATACATCCATATGGCTATATATAGATCTACAGATATACACACGTACAGAGATAGACCTAGACACAGAGAAGTAGACATATACATACCAATGTGTAGACCGGTAGCAGAGATACAGACAGAGATGTATACTAAATATAAATGGATAGCTATATATATATGTGTGTGCATCGCGATTTATAGAGACACAACATACATAACTGATAGATATATAGAGATATGGACAGAAATAGATGCGGGCACAGAGGTGTAGTTGTATAGAGAGGAAGCAATGGAAAAAAGGATGGGTGGAAGGGCACAACATATAGACATGGCTCTACGCATGCGCATGCGGAAAAAAAAGAGAGACACACACAGAGAAAAAGGGACATTTCCAAATATTGGTAGATCGATCTCTATCAGCGTTGGAGCTGCATACGCGGGGACTTCAATAGATGTCTATAAAAGTAGACACACACATACAGATATATGTATGAATATAGACACTGCCATATATATATGGGATAGATAGCTACACCCGCACACACAGACACAGATACATATACACATATTCATACTCGATGCATATAGATACGTAGATACAGAGATACACAGGACAGCGATATAGATATACAAATACAAATATATAGACAAGCAAATAAATATATGTACATATATATACATATATACATATATATATAGATAGGTAGATCTAGGTAATGCTTCAGAGAGGGACAGAGATACGGCTGGAGATAGATATATACAAACACACAAATATAGAGAAGAGCAAATAAATATATATTCTGTTGCTGAAGTTTCATGTATACGTATGTGTATATCGGGGGGTCTTCGTAGATATACTTTTGGGGGCTCTCTTGCTTCTCCACATTTTGCTGCCTTTCCTGCTCTCCGCGTCTCTCCATCTCCGTCTCTTCCGTCTCCCCCTCCTCTCTCTCTCTCCATACATACACATATTTATAGTCTACTCGCATTTTCCTCTACATATATATATATATGAGATAGACACACCCCCCATATATATATATGTATGAGTGGTTTTCTATATATATATATAACATAGACACCCCCATATATATATATGTATGGGTGGTTATATATATATATATATATGAGATAGACACACCCCCATATATATATATATGTATGAGTGGTTTTCTATATATATATATGAGATAGACAGACTCACATATATATATATAT
>KL647306.1:2431973-2455838 GCA_000727475.1 Sarcocystis neurona
ACAACATATATATATATATATATATATATATATATATATATATATGTTCTCCCTCTGTGTCTCCCTCTGTGTCTCGCTGTTTATGTACAGTTAGTTTTCTCTTCTTCTCCCTTTTCTTCGTCGTACTTGAAGAATGAAGAGATGATTCGACGGCTGTGGATTGTGTCTCCAGCGCGGGGCTCCGTCGCCCAGGAAAATCGGAGGGGGATACTGCACAGCCCACCAGAGAGGAAGAGGGAGAGGAGATGAAAGACGACAGCAGAAGAGAAGGAAGGGGAGAGAAGGACGAGAAGCAGCAGCAGGAGGCTGCGGTGTCAGCACAACATCCGCAACAAAGCAGCAACAGCAACAGCGGCAACGAGACTGGCCCACAGACGCAGCAGCAGAGGAGCAGCAGCAGAACCGCAGGGCAGTGGTCATCCGAGCACAGCAGCAGCAGCAGCAGATGAGCAGCAGGACAGGAGCAGCAGCAGAACCGCAGGGCAGGAGTCATCCGAGAGCAGCAACAGCAGCAGCAGCACCGCCGGAGTGCAGAGCAGCAGCACTCCCCCGAGCGGAGCAGCAGCACTCCCCCGAGCGGAGCAGCAGCACTCCCCCGAGCGGAGCAGCAGCGTCCCCTGGGCGGTCGCGAGACGGTTGAGCAGGGGATATGATACATCTGCGAGGCAGCACAGCAGACAAATTTCGTGCGAGGAGGAGAGGCGGACGCGGGAGCAGCAGGGCGCACATGCAGAGGAAGTGGAAAAGCAGCAGCAGGTCCTGTGCGCAAGCGCTGAGTCTGCTGCTGCGGGAGTCTCCCTCTGTCTCTGTCTCTCATGAGCATGCACGGGAGCAGCAGCACGTTTGAAGAGAAAGGCGAAGAGAGAACGAATGTGGGGAACGTCTCCCTTGTTGGGAGGTGTTCGGGAATCGCAGAGGAAGAGCGGAAAAGCGGAAAAGAAGAGCGGACCGCATGCACGGATATACATGGACGACAGCAGAAAACCTGAGCAGAAGCAGGAGACAGGAAGAGCGAAAGAAAGGCCTGGAAAGCAGACGGAGACACACGGTGCAACACAGCCGGCTGTCTCCCTGTCTCCGTGTCTCCCTGTCTCCGTGTCGCCGTGTCTCCCTGTCTATAGATATGGAGAGGGAGACAGGCAGATAGAGAGAAGAGAGCAGCAGCAAGAAATACACACGTAGATGTGTGCAGAGAGAGGAGGAAGCGAATACGCAGATAATGGAAACGGGCGACGTTGACAGATTCAGAGAAAAAGAGAGACACAAAGAGAACAAGGACAGGTAGGGCGACATCACGTGAGACAGCAGCAGGAGACAGCAGGAGACAGGAAGACACAGAGGAAGACAAAAAAGGGGAGAACTTTCCAGCTGCGCTGCACGTGGTGAAAGGTCGCCGACCCCGTCGTCGGGCCCGCGGTCAGACGCATTCTTGCTGCTGCTGCTGTCGCCCAGGGCGTCGTCGGGGAAGCCTTGCTGCTGCTGCTGCTGCTTGGCGAGGCCGCCGAAGAAAACAACGCGCTCCTGCCACGTCTGCGCCGAGTGTCCGTACACCCCAGGGGGCTTTGCGAATCCGCCGACGCGCAGTTCTCTCCAAATGCCTCGTTCTGCGCGGTGTGGGGCCAGACAGAAAAGACAGAGGGAGACGCCTCGAGGAGGAGGAGACGGGTAAGGGCGACGGAGACAGGAAGAAATGAGAAGCGAGACAGAGCAGGAGACACAGAGCGGCAAAGGAGGGCGTGGTTGTGGAGAAGACAGGAACAGCACGGAAGAGGACGGCAGGAAGAGAGAGACGGGGAGACGGGAGAAGTGCGGGAAGACGAAGAGAGGGAGGAATGCGGACGGGAAGAGAGACGGAGACGGAGACAGGGAGAAGAAACGGCGGGCGGAAAAGAGAGAGACGCACAAACGGGGAGACGCGAGAGTCGTGGGGAGAAGAGACGGAGACGGAGACAGACAGAAAGCAGCTGGAGGGCCACAGGAGAGGGAAGGGAAAAAGAAGAATCGAAAGCGGAGACGAGACACACGAGGAGCAGAAAGAGAAGACACACGAGAGGATCACGTAGAAACTCAAAGAAACCGCAGCAGCAGCGGCACCAGCAGCAGCAGCATCAGCAGCAGCAGCACCAGCAGCAGCAGCACCAGCAGCAGCAGCGTCCGTGCGCAGTTGAAAGGCGACAGGTAAAGAAAACAGCAGGGTGAAAGGGGGGGGGGAAATGAGGGAGACGGCTGCGCAGGTATAGAAATCCGTAGAAGAAGGAGAAGCCAAAACCCCAGGAGACGGAGACACAGAGACAGGAAAAATAGGGGCACAAACGCACACATATATGTGCATGCACAGTTTGAAAGAGAAGAAAAAGCAGCCCCGGCTGGTGACGAAGAAGAAAACTTCGCAGGAGAGACGAGGAAGCCGCATGCGTGGCAAACGTCAAGCGCAGAGCACTGCGAGAGACGCAGCAAATGAGAACGAGAGCAGGAGACCGACCAGCAGTGGTAGTGAACGTGCAGAAGGAGCAGAAGGAGCAGCAACACATATCGCCGGAGCAGCAGCAGACATAGCGGCAGCAAAGATAGCGGCGAGAGAGAGAAAATAAGAGGAGAGCAGGAACCCGGGTTCAAAAGAATACGAACACCTGCTGCTTTTGCTGCCCCTGCTGCTGGTGTTATCTCTGCTTCTGCTGCTACTATATCTGCCGCTGCTGCTATCTGTGCTGCTCTTCCTATCCCTGCTGCTGGTGCTATAGCTGCTGCGGCTGCTCAGGCTGCCGCGGCTGCTGTGTCTGCTGCTGCTGCTACTACATCTGCTAACGCTGCTATTATCTCAGCTGCTCCTGCGACACCGCTTGCTGCTGCTACCGTGTCTGCTGCTGCTGCAGTCTCTGCCGTTGCTGTCTTTGCTGCCGCCATGTCTGCTGCTGCTCCTGCAATATGTGTTGCTGCTCCTTCTGCTCCTTCTGCACGTTCACCACCACTGCTCGTCGGTCTCCTGCTCTCGCTGCTGCTGCTGTTGCTGCCGGTGCTACTATATCTGCTGGTGCTGTTGTTGCTGCGGCTCTTGCTGCTGCTGCGGCTCTTGCTGCTGCTGCGGCTCTTGCTGCTGCTGCGGCTCTTGCTGCTGCTGCGGCGCTTGCTGCTGCTGCGGCTCTTGCTGCTGCTGCAGCTCTTGCTGCTGCTGCTACTCTTGCTGCAGTTGCGACGCTGGCCCTGCAGCTGCTGCTGCTCTCGCTGATCTTGCTGCTGCTGGTGTTGTGTGCGTGAGCTGCCGCTGCCGCCGCAGCAGCTGGGATGACGACTTCTGGAAAAGATGATTTTTGAGTCTCACTGCTACAGAAATTACCGAGTTCTATTATGTGTAAGTCGTCGTAAAGTTTGTTTTCATCGGCTCCTCCGTGCAGCAGCAGCATCATGCTACTTCTGCTGCTGGTGGCAGGGAGGGCCCCAGGCGCGAGCAGCAGCAGCTGACTGCCCACACGTCCCCCGGGGGGCTTCGTCACCGCTCCTCCGGCGGCGCCTGCTCCGGCTCCTGTCCCCCCTGCCTCCTCTGCTGCTGTCGCTGCAGGTTCTGCTGCTGCTGCTGCTCTCCTCCCTCGTCCTCCTCTCTTCTCTGCCGCTGCTGCAGCTCCCGCTCCTAGTGCTCCGCCGCCTTCGTCTGCTGCTGCTGCTGCGCCGGCAGGTGACCCGACCGAGAGGCGAAATTCACAAACGGAGAGAACGAGATTCCGAGGGGGTCGTGCTGCAGCAGCAAACGAAAGGAATCACAGCGACAGATAGACAGAGACACGCAGAGAGACAGCAAAGACGCAGGAGAGTCGAGTCGAGAGACACACACATACACGCAGACAGCCGTGTGAGCTGCAGCAGCTACGGAGGAGAAGGACGGGAAGCCGAGACGAAAAGCCTCCGAAGAAAGTCAGGAGAATCGCGCGAAGGTAAGGAGACGGGAGAAGAGAAGAAGCCGGAGGAGCGGAAGTCGAGTGCAGAGAGGAAGACGGAGACACGGGGCAGAGAGCAGCAACGAACGAAAGGGGGGGGCCGAAGGGGGGCGAAAGTGGGAGGGCACCGGAGGAGGAGACGAAGGCAGCGGAAATGCGAGGAGACTTCGCCTCTTCGAAGTGCCTCCTGCAATGGAGACACGCAGCAAAAGAGACAGCGAGAGACGGGGAGACAGCGAGACGGGGAGACGGGGCGGGTTGGCAGGGGCAGCGGATTCGAAGTGCTGCTGACGGGAAGAAATCCCCCGGGAAGGGAGACGCGAAGGAAATGCGAGAAACAGCAAGAGGGCCAGCAGGTGGAAGGCCAGAGACACATACGTACGCGTCTTGTCTCCGCTGCTGCCAAGTCGCAGGTCTTCGATTTCTCTTCGCTGCAGAGTTGTTGACCCATTCGCGTGCATGCACTTCCATCGACACGTACATACCGAAAAAAAAAAGCTATCTATACACATATATATATGTATATGTATATGTATGTATGTAGGTAAATATATAGTGATGTATATCAATAGATAAAGATATGTATATGGATAGAGAGAGATGGAGGGGTGGAGACGGACACACATATAGAGATATATATATTAGAGATATAGAGAGAGAGACACATAGAGAGAGATTGTGTACTGGTTTGAGTAAACATTTGTATGTATTGTAGGGTTTGAATAAGTAGGAAAAGAAAGGGACCTTCCTTTTTGCCTCAATGTACGCAGTTGAATGAACTACTCCGTCCTACACAAATTCTCATATATGAACACATGCATATATATATGTCCGCAACAAAGGTAGATTAACATATATATATTCAATTTAGGGGCTGCTCAAATAAACGTTAGATTGCCTTTTTTGCTTGAATACCGGTATATTTATTTATATAGAGAGAGCGAGGTATATATACTACGGTGTAGCGAAGCTTCCTGTATACACACACATATATATGCACCTGGACAACGTGAATATGCGTCCATATATATGTGTGTGTGTGTTGTACATTTTCTTGAGATTCAAAGGAAAGAAAATCCACACATTTACTTCTTGGTGTGAATGTGTAAATACACGCATGCAACGTACATGCGTTGGCACCTCTATATGAATATACACATGTATGTACTCTGTCCTTGGAAATCCAGTGTATACATATGCATGTACTAATTCTTCTTCAAGCGAATACACACATATGTATACATAGTTTCTGTTATCCACACAGATATATTCATTTCTACACAAGGACACATACACACATATATATGTGTAGCAGGGGTGTGTTGGGTTGAGTATGTGTGTATACAGAGAGGTATTCTGCTCCTTTTTTGTCAGGAATGAAATACACAAATCTGCACCTCAGTAAATTCATTACAGACATACTCATCTTCATATATATACACATATATATTCGTCTAATATAGTGTGGTTTGATCGCCGCAGCAGACACACAGACACAGAGACACAGAGACACGGAGACACAGAGACACGGAGACACGGAGACACGGAGACACAGAGACACGGAGACACAGAGACACGGAGACACAGAGACACAGAGACACAGAGACACGGAGGCACAGAGACACGGAGAGACATGTCTACATATAGATAGATCGATGGATACAAATATAGATGCAAATATAAGTAGAGATCCAACTATGAGAGAGATACGCCTTCGAATATACATACACATATATGTACATATATATGTAGAGAGAGGTGCATCGGTATGATGTCTCCTCTGAGGTGTATATACGTTTATGGAGAATTTCCTTTTTAATGGATGTATGTGTATGTTTTGTCACTTTTTGAAGTATTATGGACTTCAATCTTCATTTACCTGTATCTAATATATATGTACACGATACCTACACACCTATGTACATTTGTTGAAGTCCGCACATATTTGTCCTACATACATTTATATATACAAAGAGATTCTTCCATGTATCTACATCTATTTGTCTTCATATTCCTGCATGGCTCCCTGCTTACATATATATACGTATATACAGAGACAGAGAGATACACATAAAAGAAGATATATATGTCAGTGTATACATACATACATGCATACATACATACATACATATACGTACATACATATACATACATACATACATACATATACGTACATACATATACATACATACATACATACATATACGTACATACATATACATACATACATATACATACATACATATACATACATACATATACATACATACATATACATACATACATATACATACATACATATACATACATACATATACATACATACATATACATACATACATATACATACATACATATATATATATAGATAGATATGTACGTGTAGAGAGAGAGAGGGAGAGAGATAGAGAGATAGATATATAAGTATGTATTCATCGAGTCTACTTTTATGAGCACGCACATATATTTCGTCTCCTTTTCCGCTTCACGTTTCAGCATGGATCTGCTTACGTATGGACGTGTGTCTAGTCCTGTAGACACCTCCTCTTCTGACGCGACGAAAACCAGAGATAATACAAACTCCGTGATATACTTCAAAGGCGCATGGAGAGGAAAATCCATCAGCAACGCGGCTCCTATAACCCATTCTCTAAAGAAGTATGCCACATGCATGTATATATATGTATGTAGATGGATAGAAGGAGGAAGAGAGGAGGGGTAGGAGAAGCAGAGAGAAGAAAAAGAAGGACGAAAAAATGAGGAGGGAAATATTTGCTGAAGAAGTCCTCGGGAGAAACGGAACCTACGGGTATCCATGCTCCTGAGAAATGCAACTGCGCGCGAGACAAATTTGCTGCCGCGTCACGTGGTCGACCAAATGGCTGCTGCAGTCGCAGAAGCGCGAGGCCCCTGCTGCTGCAGCAGCACCGCCGCCCCCCCCCAACCGCAGGCAGCAGCTACAGCAGCACCCACAAGCAGCAGCAGAAGCAGCAGAAGCACGAGCAGCAACAGCAAAGAAAACGCAGCAGCAGCAGCACAAAGAAAAAAAGAAGACGCAGCAGCAGGATTCAGCAGCAGGACTCAGCCGCGGGAGTCACCAGCAGGAGTCAGCAGCAGAACTCAGCCGCAGGAGTCAGCAACAGCGGCAGGAGTCAGCAGCAGCAGCAGGAGTCAGCAGCAGCAGCAGGAGTCAGCAGCAGCAGCAGGAGTCAGCAGCAGCGGCAGGAGTCAGCAACAGCAGCAGGCGGTCTGGGGTGGAGAAGGGGGACCAGCAGCAGCAGCAGTGCGGGGAGCGATTTGCCCCGCAGCAGCGCGAGCCGCGGCAGCAGCGTCAGCAGCAGCGGCAGCAGTCCGCCCACGGCTTGCCTAGCAGCAGCAGTAGGGGAACAGCAGGAGAAGAGGTAGAAAGAGAGAGACTCGGAAGGAGCAGCAGCTGCAGCAGAGGAAGTTCGTTCGGACGCCTCTCCTGTGCCTGAAAAGAACTTCATCCCCAATTTTGGCTTGAAGAAGAAAAACGAGGAACACATCAAAAGGACGTCCACAAGAAAGGCTACTCTCTACAACGTAGACTCTTCTTCTCCGACAGCAGTGCCGCATCTCCGGCCCCGTTCCCGAGAAGCTGTACATATTAATAGAGAGAGAGACTTACACATTTATAGAAATATATATACATGTGTGTATATACGCATACACGTACATACATATATAAAAAAAGATATATATAGAGAGAGAGACGGAGAGGGAATAGAAAGAGAGTTCCACATCCCGATTTGTCAAATATATATATACTCGGCGAAGCACGGACCACTACTGTCCCAGGTAGAAGGAAATGATAGCCAGCGTGTGTTTGTGTGTCCACCGAAGAAGAGAAAGGCGTCGGCGTCGATGCCCGAGTCGGCAGCGGGTGCGCCGACACGCCTTTCATAGAGCCACATGCAGACCGCGGGTTCGAACCTCGCCAGCGGAGAGAAGAAGGCAGGTGCCGACGCCACAGACATATACACACATACACACGTCCACACAGATCGACAGCGAAAGACGAAAAAGGGGAAGTCCGCGGGGCACAAAACGCATGGAAGGAAAGTGCAGAAAGACACACAGAGAGACGGCTGTCTCCGACTGTACGTACACCGGGAGAAAAAGGACGGCGTCCGTCTGCAGTATGAGACACACGGTGTCTACAGAGCCCGGAGGAGGAGACGACGGCAGAAAAGAGAAGTTCGTGAGACAAATCGAGCGGAAAAAAGAGACACAGTGAAAACGGGAGAAAAAGACGTGTCTACACACACAGTAAAACACGCAAACATATATATACGCGCACACACCCAGAGAACGAGACCCGGGGGAAAAGGACGAAGCGAGGAGAAGAAAGTGTTGGACGAAGGGGGAGGGAAAACTGCGGAGAAAAGGCGGCCGTGAATATTCGAATGGAGAAGAGAAAGAGGCGATCCCGGGCCAAAGCAGAAGTGCACAAGACACGCACGTGGCGGGGAAGACGAGCTGCTTGGCTGCCGGCCACGTTCAAAGAGAACCGCAGGCAGGAGCAGGAAAACAAATAGAAGAACGCGACAGAAAGCGATATATAGAGAGAGAGACAGATGGGCGAAGAAGCCGAGACGGGCGAAGAGAGAAGGCCCGGGGAAGAAGCGGCAAGAAGAAAAACAGACGACGGCCACTCTGTTCGTCCGGTTCTTCTCTTTTGTTGACAACGACTTCTGCAGTGAAGGGGAGAGCGCAGGCGTCTGCCGGACAAACTCAGAGGAAGAGGACTCAAAGAAAGGGCCGGAAGCAGCGGGCCGGGGGTCTCTCCACGACTTCGCAGAAAACAGCAGGAAAGTGCGGAAGAAGAAGAAGAAAAAAAGAGAACGCCGGGCTGGCCGCCGTTCCGCGGAGGGAAACCCTGCACGAGCAGCTTGCGTCTGCGTCTTCAGAGAGGTGGGGATATATACACGTATCCTTCGGAAGGCGGAATGCCCCTTTTATTCGCGGCAGTGAACTGACCCGCGGGTCTTCTGGACAGTGTCCGGAGAAATAAACCGGCTCATTTTTATAGCGTCAACAGGGAGGTCGTATCAACCGTAACTACTCTGTCACACGTGCCCAGGGCGAGACGCATATCTCCAGGAGGAGACTTGTTGCTGTGGACATACCGGGGACAAAATGACGAATTGCCCACGGAGACGCTTTCTACCGCGGTTGTTTGTCTTAGACGTGGCTCTATTATTCAACTGAATCGCAAGCCCGCGGGGAAAAGCTTTCTTCTACGATGTTTGTTGAGGTCGTCCTGCGTCGTCCACGGGTACGTTTTCTGTGCAGCTATTGCAGAGGGAAGAAAGAAGTTTTCCCCTCCTCGAGAGCGGCACCGCCGGGGACCTCGTTCACATCCTTTTCGGTCCGCAGCTCTGCTGACGTGCAGTGAGTGCAAAAAATACTCCTCCTCCGCAGGAGCGAGGAAGGCAGCAGTCAGATGTGTGTCGCCTGCTCAACTTCACGGGAGAAGCGGCAAGTCGCCTTTATCGAAATGTACCGCGGGGGGCTTCTCACGTGCAGCCGCACCCGTCCTCGTGTGTTGGGCCTTTTCTCAGGCGAAACAGGAAACCGCAGAAGAACAGAACCACCCAAATGTGTCGCGCCACCCTCTGTTCACTTTGCAGTCCATAACAAAGAGTGGAGCCGGATTCTTCTGATGATGCTTGCGGCTATGCCGCGTAGAAACGCAAACCCAAGAGGAGACTCGGCCGCGCCGACCTGCCCGCACGCGGTGTGGGCGGAAGTAGGCAATAAGGGAGTCCAGCTGAGACAAAATGGCAACGAGACGTACACAAGGAATTCTTTCAGTCTTCTGAGGCGTCAGGCGGGGGAAATTTGACAATTTGTGAGGTACTACTAGTCAAAAAAGTCTCGCGCAGAAGCAGCTTGACCAGCGCACCAGCCGCGCCTGCGCGGTGGCAGTGTCAGCAGACAAAAAGGGCAACGGGTGGCAGGGAAAAGTGGAAACATTGTGATGATGCAGCGAAGACAACGCTCCCGTCAGACATAGTGTCTGCACTTAGCAGTGGAAGTCCGTCGAGTGACGTGAAAAAACCTACACACACCTAGTGAGATCGGTCACCGTGGCACCGGTAACGCCAAGATTATCCCGTTGGAGCGAAGAAGCGTCGTCCTGCGAAGACGACACCACAAAGATGAAGAAGAAAGCGAAAGGATAAAACAGAGTCAAGAGAAAAGAAGGAGGAACGCGTACAACACACAGACGATGGCGCCGCTTCTTCAGCGGTCCCGCATGCACTGCTTCTGTGCTTGTGCGTTGTATCTCAGTCAAATCTGCGCCGAGGATTGCGACACGGTTGGCTATCAGGAAGCCGCTTGCAACAGCTTCCTCGTTGAATTGTGGTAGAAATGCTTTTATACACGGTTACGTACGCTAGAAAGGTGTCAGGACGTCCCCACCTTGGGGTAGAGACCGGTGTCTTCACGCCAGTCAATACATCCTACTCTCGTGGGTGCGCGGTGTGCCGCGTATACCAACAGATGTACATGAAAATGCCCAGGGAGGGGTACACACAATTGCACACACGTAAAGAGAAAAGAAAAGAGGAGAGAAGAAACAAAAAAAGACATCCTGCACTCGTGTCGGACAGCGCTCGTTTGTGTGTGACTTGCTTGGCCAGGAGTGTGTACACAGGGAGGTTTATTACCCCGGGAGACTGGAAATGGTGAAACACGCATGTTTCTACGTGTTTTCTGTCTGTACACATAAGCAAGCAGCCCCACTCCACGCGTGAATAAACCAGGCCACTGGGGCATAGGTACAGGAAAGCGTACCTCGTGATGAAAAAGGGACCCGCAGACCAAAAGGAGTATTACACGCACTGCGTAGGTGGTGTGTGGACATTCGTCTCTACATGTGCGAACGAAGGATTAGAAAGCTGCCAATTGCAAATGAAGGAAAGTGCGTGAGCCCCCATCTCACCCAATCTACAACTGTGTGGATAAGGAGATCTGTGGTTGTGTACGTTCACGTGTCGAAGTCGACCACCTGCGATCAGATGCTACCGCACACCCGCAAAAAGGAAGGAAATGCCTGACTCTCGTTTCACTTCAGAAATCTGTAAATGTGTGGCTAAGTGGACGTGTGGTTCTGTACGTACTCGAACCGAATTCAACTCAGTGCGACTACCCTTTACCGTGCACTCGTGATCCAGAAAGGGCTGACTGGAAAGTGATGTTGAGACTACGGCTGTGTAGACCCTTGTGTACACTTGTGGACAGTCGTACGAATCTACGAGATGGCAAGCTAAAGGATCTGCCCCAGAACATGTCTTTAGCCGTCAAATTGCCTACTTGTAGTGAACTACTGTGCTACGACGCGCACGCACGGTAGGAGTCCAACATGTAACAGTTTTGTGCGCACCGTAGGTGAGGAAACAGCGAAACGAAGCCGGAGGAGACGTACGCTTTAAATGTGTGTCTGCGCAAAAGTGTCGATTGTGCGAAGGTTCAGTTTTATACAGCTGCAGATGGCGAAGCTCAACGGTTACTAATGCGTGCCTTTTTGCCTACAGGGATGATCTACAAATATGTTTAGTGTAG
Source organism: Sarcocystis neurona (assembly GCA_000727475.1). Classification (NCBI taxonomy): domain Eukaryota; phylum Apicomplexa; class Conoidasida; order Eucoccidiorida; family Sarcocystidae; genus Sarcocystis; species Sarcocystis neurona. Next base: position 2,443,496 of record KL647306.1, read on the forward strand.
CTGGACAGGAAAAAGAGGTCCGCTTGGACGGTAAGAGGCAAGAACACGAGCCTAGCCACACAGATGTACATGTGCAGCAAAGGGAAATCGGACCGCCACGGCATCTGCTTGAGTAGATGAAGAGTCAGACGGAGGCGATGACAGGGCCCTCTCCTCGAGTTAATCTCGCCACGGCTACTCTCTCACATGTGGGAAAATGTACCTCGGCGTCCCTTGCTCGCATATCCTTATGCTCAATGTGCACACGTGTAAGTACACAATCTACATACTTGTTGCGTCCTGACCGACGCAGACATGATACACACTTTTGTGCGGTGTTTTGCCTACGGTTCGTGTATGCGTGTACAAGGTTCTCTACGTGCACATCTTCGAGTGTAGCGACTGATGTAACAATATACAGCATACGTACGTGTGTCTATATACATATATATATATATATATATGTGTACGTCTACGTGTTCGAAGAACGGTCCTCGGTACGGTCACGCAGAAAAAGCGTGTCCACGCGAGTAGTCAAAGTGGTCTTTACGCGCGGGTAGCTGCGTGTCTGTACCATTTATTGTTGTACACCTGTTGCACAGGTATACATCCGTGCGTCGTCTCTCCGACAAGTTACGTGGCCGAACAAGTCGCGTCTACTTCTCAGACATACTTGAAGTGCAGGACACTGAGAAATCCACGTTGCAATTTTACATTTGCTTGAGAAGGTACTTTGTTCCTGCTTGTCAGCAATGTCAGATTCATGAAACACTCTGTCCTCTCCATGCCGCCGCTCCTGCTCCTGTAAAACCAGTTCATAGTGCAGCCACAGGGTTTAGCACTCGCGTTCACAAAGTATAAACAAGCTGTCTATACGGACGTGCGCAGCCTGAGACAACTATATGTATGCATGTGTATGTGTGTTGGTGCTAGGGTTCTGACAAAGCTGCAGTATGCGGTTACGATCAGCGGCGTGAGGTATCGGTAGCGTAGGTGAGTACGTGGTGCAGATTAAAGGATTGGCTTAGCAACGGACGCGTATGGGCTGTCGGCCGATACACTTTGCCGCGGGGACGGTTTCTTGACCTGTCGGCCGATTTACCTTGCCTCGGGCAGCGTTTCCTGTAGAATTGCCTGGGCAGATCTCTTCACATGTTATTCACCTTCCGAAGCTACGCAGTGCGTTCCCGTAGTCAAGCTTCTTCTGTGACCGTAGCCGCTAGACTGACTTCAACGCATTTTTACAGGCTGCCTAACTTTCTGTTGCAACCTGAAAAATTGTTAGGGCAGGAGTCCGTCCGCAAGTAAACCAGCTACTCAGGCCACTCCATGCGAGATACATGAATTTGAATTCGGCTGAACTACGTATGGGGGAGGACCACAGCAGTAAATGCAATGCAAACCTTACAAAACACTCCTCCTCTCTTCACGACCCACTATCCTATATGTATGCGCTGCAGAGGGACTGAACACAGTCGAGCTCGGCCCCTACCGTCGGGAGCCACAGCCACGTCTTTTGCCACCCCGGCGCGAGATCATGAAGGAGTGTTGTTGCAAGTATTTCAACATCCCTCCTTGTCGCTGGAGTCATCTATGCCGTAGTTTCAGTGTGTATATATATGTCGGGGTATAGATCTTTGTACGCGTACACAGAAAGGGCCGTCTGATGAATAATCACCAAAATGCCCATATTCACTTGAATTCTCTTGCTTGGAACGCTTCATCTCCGGAATGTGTTCAGTTTGTCCCTTACACAATTCTTTTCTCGCGTGCTTTTCGTAGTGCAGTCAGGACCATTTCGTGTGTGCCTGGCACCGATATCTGAAGAAGAGAGCATCGTTTGACATCAGCGCACCCTGTCTCCTAGTCTTGGACGCTTAGCAGTACTGAGTTGCGCGCATGAAGTAGCGTCACCTGGTGAGTCGTGTTACGTGCAGCGCACGTTGTCTCGCAGCCTCCTCATGCCGTATGAAAAAAGCAACACCCCCTTTACGCGACAAGTTCTTTCAGCAAGCTGGGGTTCTAAGACGCTTTCGTGCACGTAAAACTGAACGCATATTGCAGGCCCACGTGTCTCGAGAGTATCCACATTTACGAGCAAAGGGGTCGCTACTGTTCAGTAACCAAACATAACACTTTACAATAAAAAGCTACCAAGAAACGAGCCTCCACGAATGAGCTGTCAGCATATTCACAAACTGGGTAATCAGCCCGAACATTTAGTTTACAGTGAGATGCTACCAAAATACGGACGCACACGAATGAGCTGTAGGCAGATTCGCCATTCGGGCCGTGACGTCCGCCCCGTTCACGTGGACGTGGCCAGCACGGTGGTGCAGGGAATGTGGTCGTACGGAATGCGCGTCGGAGCGTTCTGCATCATCCTCACACGTGCAGGGCAGACACTATTCAGGGGCAATTCAAGCTGGATGTGCGAGGAAGAATTGCCTTGTGACGGACTACAAAATGATCCACTAGCTTTTAGGGACAGGTTCGTTGCTCTTAATGGATTGTTGACCTTCACAGCAGTTAGGACGCAGGTGCGTCGATTGATATGGTAGTGACACGGAATACTTCTGCAGTGTATCGTGAGGTGAAGAATCGGTTTCGACGAAGTGGTTCCTGGAAACTGTCAAACAACGGAGGCATCTCCTTGCTGGAATGAGTGGTGACAACATGCTATGGAACTCTTCTTTTCAGTTACGCGCTGCCCGGAGTGGTGCGCCAGATGCACAACATAGGCACAATACGACACGGTGTCTCAAAATCGTACGCCGAAGCCGGCTTTCCGATGCATCAATTGACGATCAAAAGAGATACAACCACGCGCCAGTGAGCCTGACCTGCTTGATGCGTAAGGGTGGTGATGCGTGAGAGTGGCAGCGCCATTGAAACAGAGTTTGTGCGCGTGTCTGCGGCAGGTGGTTGCAATCTGGTGGCCACTTGTAGCTTGATCTTGATGCTGACAACTCGTAGGTTCGCAGAAGCTAATCTCACTTTTGCAGTTTATAGCTGCACAAGCGTAAATCTGTATTGTGAGAGGACACAGGTTTAGTCATGCCTGTGTGTGCCCTCTTGTGCCCTGATGGCAGCATTTCGCGTGATGCCCCGTTTTTCGCCTGAGATGTGCCTCATCCTCTACCAAGGAGACCTCAACCATGGAAACACTCGATGCAGCGAATGCCTCTGAGTTCCCGACGATGCACGCTTAAGAAAAGCTTGTGCCACATCGAGCGAAAATGTGCTCGGCTATGCACCCGCGTGTGCAGGTGTCCTGTGCAGCTTTGGCTAAATTCCAACTGGCGAAGTGGCACGCATACGGATAAATGGGGTCACGTTGTTGACGGAGAAAGCAGGAATAGGTGCACCAGAGTAACCGAGGCAGTCAGATACCTCACTTCGTCGCTCTGAGTGCGTAGGTCTGCGGAAGTGTACGCGTTTATGCGTCCTTGCATACATTGCTACGTAGGAGCGCAGCTCGCGAGCTTCCGTCACCTTTTGCCAGAAGCAGATGATGTATACGCGATCTAGACACAGACACAATCACTGGTATGCCACGAATGTCTCTGGACGCGCTCACCGAGACAGGTTGGACGATTACAGCTGTTGCCTGTCATCCGTCTCTACGACTGACGACGTATCCATCAAATCCATAAATCTAAGGACACCGCTGTTGAGTTGTCAAGCGCATTTCAAAACGAAAGACGACGCGGCGCGCGCGCAATCTCATATACATACGTCAAAAACGTGACGATTCATCAAAGCATACATCATCTCCGCCCGGGCGACTCCTACGTGTTTCGCGCCTTCTTCCAAAGCATCTCCAACGAAACTCAAGCACCCGACTGCAGGAGAGCGAGAAGGTAAGACCGGAGACGCGTCGACCAGAAAAGCTTTCGCGTGGCGTTATAGCGTTAAGCAACTACCGTGGAACACCGGTGCGAGGAAGGCTACCCAAACTACCCCGGACGATCTGCTTCCGTCGGAGTTCGCACAGCCAGCAGCAGCGGGGCGCTCGAAGAACTCTTAGCAACAGAACGAAAAAGCTGAGCGCGGTGGCAGGACATGAAAAAGGACCAAGTGATTAAAAACGTAAGACTCCGGCTCACACAGCTGGAACACCGGTCGAAGTGTGCAGATAACGCAGGGTTTTGCCGTCTGAAACGTCGAGCAGAAGGACACTACACGACCGACCGCCCACCTGCTACACCTGCACGCTGTTCTTGCCACTCGGTGCGGTCGCTGAAGTGTTTCTGTATCGCCTGTACTTTTTTCGTTCCTGGCGTGCTTCTTCGAAGCGCCGAAGTCCCGGCCAGCGTGCACGGATTTCGAGCTATGCGTGTACTGCGGTGCGGAGTCAACGGTAGCACACGGAACAGCGGCCGCAACGTCCGTTAACGAACCGCGCTTCCCGAGGTACAGTTCACCATAATTCAACAGGTTCATCGAAAAAAGGTGGCTTTCGTCGACGTCGATGGAGAGCTACACGAATGCGTGCTGCTAGGCTTCGAATTTTGTGTCTTCTTGTCGATTAAGACGGCGGGCGTGCCTACGGTGCACAGCCACAGAGACTGCGTCGCGCGTATTAAAATATTTTCGTCGGTGGAGGCAGACACAGAGTACCGAGCCCATTTTGTGACAAGGCGTCTGCAATAGCCCGCCTCAGTTCCCCCCATCGACTTTGCTATGCCACGAGGAAGGGCTTACTAAGCCGTGTGTTTCCGTCCTAAATTTCCGCGGAGAGTGTATATGCAGGAACGGTGTGGCATTTGAGCGTTGCTGTAGCTGTATCTGCGTGTAACACATTGTGTTCCACTTGCTTTTCCCGTCTTCACATGGACGATACAGGATCTTACAAGTCGAAGCAACCGTTACTTTTTCTGACGACCGCAGCCCGGTGGTGTGACTGCCGGCCGTCCCGTGTGTGTCCCCCGCTTTCTCCGCCTGGCGGCATTGCCGTTGTTCTGGTTTTCTCCGTTTCTCCTGCGCCGCCACCGACAACTTCGATCCACCAGCTTCTGCTGTAGGATGTCCCAGGCTGATCCCTTCGCGCGCTTCGCCGTCCGTGGGCGTTTTGTGCCGGCGGCAACTGCCTGACAATCAAGTGTCTGACCAGTGTTTAAAAGACGATCGACTGCGCAATAGCAGCAGTGTAAGACGATTATTTCCCAGTGGTTTTCCGCCAGCAGCTGTACACTCACTCCGTTCCGTCATTTTCATCAAGGATATTGCTCTCTCTTCGGTGTCGCACCCGCATTCCACGATCTCTCCACGCTTCCGCGCGTCCTTCCCGGCGGCCTACACCCAGGGTTCGTCTGTCTGTGCAAAATAACGTGGTCGCATAAGACTGTATCGACACTTCCGGCTTATTACAGGTGAGAGACTGCAGATTTTCCGACCAGAAGCGCTTATCCGGTTCATTTTTCTGGGCAACCACACCACCATGGAGAATGGCGGCGTTTTAAGTGGGTCTGAGGACCACTTCAAGCGGGAGCTCGACATTGTGTTGAAGGAGGCGGACGAACTAAAAGAGGAGGGAAACAGCGCTTTTCGAAGCGGAAACTACTCGAAGGCTGTCGAGGTCTACACTCGTTCTCTCGAGCGCGTCTTCGCAGCCCGCGAGAGTGTCGAGAGGCACCAGGAGCACGAACGGCATCAGGCACTGCGACGCAACAACAGCGGCAGCGTTTCAGAAACTCCGTTGCTTCTTCCAGCAGACGAGGAGAGGATTTCTCTCGCTTCAGCAGCGCACACGTTGAGAGCTCACGGCCTCGAAGGATTGACAACTTCACGAAGATGTGGACCACCCGAAACAAGTCAGGCGAGAGCGGCAAGAAAAGGCGAAGAAACAGGAGACTCTTTGAAACATCATACGGACAAGGACCTGAAGGCGCAGCTCGACCTTCTGCAGCAGCGGGTCTTGTGCAACCGCGCGCTGTGTTACCTACGACTCCAAGCTTTTGATCTTGCAGAGGCGGACTGTACGGAGGTTTTAATACTCGAACCGTCGAACGCTAAGGCGTTGTATCGCCGCGCCTGTGCTTACGAGGAACAAAAACGTTTCGTGGAATGTCTTACAGATCTGCAAATGTTGCTGCAGTGCGGACAAGGCCCGGGAACTGAACCGGCGGACAGGCGGCAGCAGGAGCAGATGGTATGTCGGGTGCGCGACAAGCTGCTGCGCGAGGAGAAGCACCAGCAGGAGATGCAGCAGCCACGTGCTCTCATGGCTGCCGCTCTCTCCGCAGACGAGAACTGTGCGCCTGAAGAACGTGTTGCGGGTGTGAGGAAAGCTGTGGCGCTGCTGCATAGAAACCCTGCCATGCGCAAGCGTTTCCTGAGAGACGGATCGCTGCTGGCAGTCTCTGAGTACCTCGCGAGCGCTCCTGTACCGCAGCAACAGAAGGGTGGCGAAGGGGCACACGGGGATCGGGGAGGGCACGAGCGCGGGTCAGAGGAAGAGTCATTTGTAGAGGGAGAACTTGCACCGTTGTCGCCTGCTCTAGAAGCTGCTTGCTGGGAACTGCTGCTCCGCTGCGTTGTTGACGAGGCTGCGGAGGAGCAGTCACAGCAGCAAGAGGCAGACAGAAGAGCAGCGTCAGGAGGGGTCGGCAGCACAGCAGGAGAAAGAGGACAGACGACGAGACAACCGCAAAACCAAGAACGTGGCTGTCTCGGTCTGCTGAGGCAGCAGTGGAGCAGCGAGCAGCTGCTGCTGCGTCTCCGCCGCCTGCTGCGGGCAGGGGCTACGACTACGACGCGACGGTGGCAGCAAGGCCAGCAGCAGTCTCGGCCGCAGGGAAGTCGCATCAGCAGCAGGAGCGGTGACGGCAACTCATCTGGCCTGGGTGCGTCTTCTTTTTCGACTGCCGCGTTGTGGGGGAGAGGCGCGAGGGCCTCCTCTGTGGCGGCCAGAAAAGTACCGGAAGCAGCAGCAACTGCGGCAGGCGGCTCGGTGGGGACTCACAACACGCAGCGTCGGCAGAACGAAAGCAGCGACGTCGTCCTCCGGACAGAAGAAAAAGAAGAACAAGCAGCAACACAGGCTCGCATGGAGGCGTGTTGCTATCTGCTCCAGCTCATGGGAAAGTTGGAACAGCTTTCCGCCCACTTCTTCGAAGATGACGCTGCGTTCTGCACCGCGTGCCTGGTGGGGATGCAGCAGACGAACTGCCTAAATATTCAGCTGGCGGCGGTGGACGCGGCAACCACAGCAGCCACCTGTCGACGAAAGCTAGGACTGCAGCAGGCGCCTGCGTTGGCGCTGCGTCAGAATGTTGAGAAGTGGCTCGAAGAGCTGCTGCAGTTATTGGCCGACCTGCAGCCTCACACCGTCTCCGCGCAGCTGGCGCAGCAGCAAGCGGTGCAGCAGGCAGAGGCGAAACTGCAGGAGGAAGGAGACTTTCTGAGCAGAAAGGAAGGAGAGGACAAGAGACGACGCGATGTCGGCTGTACGCAACTTGAGAGTAGAGATTCTTCAAAGCGCGACCGCCTGGAGGCGCAGGTGGAGTGTCTTCTGGTGACGCTGGTAGGGCTGCTGGTCGACAAAGTACGTGCGCTGCCGCCTCTCTTTGCTGCTGCGCGACGTAGCAGCGGCCGGGAGTGGCGTATTGGGGCGCAGACGAAGCAGCAGCGAGCAGCAGCAGCGGCGACGGCCGAAGCAGCAGACGTGAGTCGCCTGCTGGAGCAGCTGCTAGCCCCGTACCTGCCGCTTAGCAGCAGCAGCATGTTCCTCGATAACCGTAGCAGTGATGGAGCAGCTGACTGCGTGCGCAGCGTCCTCGACAGTCTCGACGGTTGTCGCGGAACGCAGGAGAAAGAGGGAGAGAAGAAGCAGGAAGGGGTCGCGAGAAACAGCAGCAGCAGCAGCATCAGAGTGCTCGGTTTGGGGAGCGGCTTGGCAGAACGACGCGACGCAGACGTTGAGGAAACAGTGACACATCAGATAGTCGGCTTGAAAGTGTTGAGGCTGCTGCTGCCTGCTGCTCGAGAGGAAATATCCCAGTTTTTGGTCGCAGATATGTGCGGAGTGTTTCGTTTCGCCGTGGCGGCTGCTGCCGACGACGTGCGTGTGCGACTGCCCCACACTCCGCGCCTCTTGTGGCTGCAGCAGCAGGCTGCAGCCGCTCAACTGCTGGCACCTGCGATGGATTTTCCCGAGCTGCGCCATAGACTGCTGCAAGCCGACGGCCTGCAGTCGCTCACTGTTGTTCTCTCCAAATGCTGCAACAGCCTGCGCAGCACCCGCCTGAGCGGTTCCACCTGGGGTGTTTCGCCGTCGACGGCGGCCTCGATGGAGACGGCCATGCGCTGGGTAATGTGCGGGAAGATTGCTGCTGTGTTGGCTCGGCTAGCTGTCCACCACGAAGAAGTGCGCGTCCAAGTTTTTGATTTGGTCGACTTTATAAAAGTGCTTGACCTGCTGTTACAGCGCTGGGAAGAGCAGCAGCAGCTGCTGCTGCAACAGGAAGAGCAGCAGGTGGTGGAGGACGTGGAGGAGCGAGGCGTCCTGCTGGGCGAGCGCAGGGAGGCAGCAGGGGGGGCTGCTGCTGTTGTTGGAGGAAGGGGCAGTGGGAGAAATGTGCCGGCGGCTGTCGCAGCCGTGCAGCAACGCAACGAGGCGTGCCAGGATTTCGCAGAGGTGTTTTGCTTCGTTAGTCTGCACGGGAGTTTCAAGGAGAGACTTGCTAACGATGACGAAGGACTGCTGCAACGGCTGCTGCGCCAGGTGAACGCTGCGTTCGGGCCTGCCGGCGACAGGAGCGCCATCTGCAGAAGTCGCCGCAGAGGCGACGCTGGCAGGAGAAACAGCAGCAGCAGGAGCGGGAACAGCGGCAACCGGAACCTGGTACTGCTTTTGCTGCTGCAGGGACTGTGCAATTTGATGCGGTCGCGCGACGACCGACAGCGTCGCCCGAGCAGCCGGAGACCCGGGTTTTTGCCAGGCGATGCGGGAGGAGGGCCTCAACTCGACGAGGAGCAGCAGGAACAGCTGCAGCAGTTCTTCGAACAGCTCCCTTCGGAGGCGCAGCCACCGCGCAATGGGCAAATCGACGCGGGAGGAAAAGAAATTGCTGGCGCCTTGCAGGCACGACTGGTGAGCTACGGCGTTGTCCACGTTGTCGCGAGCATCGTCCTGGCGAGTCTTAGAGCAGCAGCTGCTGCGCAGCAGGAGGAGGAAGGGCAAAGAATGAGGAGAAGGACACACAGCAGCAGCAACTTCCACAGCGGAGGTGGGATGACTGTCGCGCTGCAGCTCGAGCAGCACCTGTCGCCGAACGCGCTAGTGGCTGCGGCAGACGCTCTGGCTGCCTTGGCAGCGAAACCGATTTACAGAGGAAATGTTGTGCGGGAAGGTGGGCTGCGCGCGTTGCTAGGGATCATCACGTTTCTGCAAAAACAGGTCGACCGATCGTTTTCGCACGAGGCAGAGCAGCGAGACGCGCGCCAGGCTCTGGCCCGCCTCTGCGTTTCTGTGAATCCATCGCTGATAACTTATCAGGAAATGCACGAGGCGATTGGCTATGTGATACCGCTGCTTCGAGACGGTCACGAACTGTTGCAGTATGAAGCTGCGCTGGCGATCACAAATCTGACGTCAAGCGGCGCAGAAGCCCAGGCTCACGCATGGCACGCAGGGGCGTGGGATGACCTTGAAGAGTTGCTGTTTTCTGACAATCCGCTGCTACGAGCTGCCGGTCTCGAGGGCTGGTGTAATCTAGCTGATTCTGTTGTCGTGCAGCGCGCTATCGGAGAACGCTGCGACAGACTTTGGCAAGCAGAGGCGCGCAGAGCCACCCTCGCGGCCGCGGGGCAGGCGAGAGGGTCGCGCACACGAGGAGGAGAAGGAGACGAAGAAGAAGCGGAGGAGGAAGAAGGAAACACGTCGCGAAGAGACGGGGTGATAGGGACGTCGCAATCTCTGTGGGACGGTGACTTCGCGCGAGACCAGTTCGAAGTGCAGTGCCTCAAAATTTTGCTCGCGTATTGTCTCGAGGACGAAAACGTGCGCGCGCGCCACGCTGCCATCGCTGCGCTGGCGATGCTGGTGACGGATCCTCGTACTGCTGCGGCAGCGGTGCGGTGCAGCAACTTCTCGAATCTGTGTCTTTGTTTAGATCAGGCGCACTTGGACACAAATGCAGATGCCGAGAATATGAACAGATACACTGGCGATAGTTTGATTCTTCGCGTTGTCGCGACGATCAATCACTTGTGGGTATCGCTGAGAGATTCAGACAGTAGACACTGCTGCGACTTTGGTGGGCTGACACTGCAACTGCAAGACACTCTGTTCCGAAACAAACACAAACTGAAAGGCGTTGCTTTCGACCTTGCCCAAGAATTATCCGTGTAGTCGGAAGCGCCGCAAGAAAGTGAAGCGACGACGACTGCACAGGCCACCTACACACATGCAAAAAGAAAGAAGGCGTCTGGCGTATAGTCAAGAAGAGAGCCTGGGAGCGCAATTTTTCCGACCAGACGGAAAAAAGATTCATAGCCACGTTGCCGACGTCAAACAGAGGCACCGTGACCAGGAGAAAGATGTGGCGCGTGCCACTCGGGAATTTAGTCAAAAGAAATTTCTAGTTCTTAACGCCGCCACCCAGTGTCAACGACCCACTGCGGTGGATGCCGACAGACCGTCGATATCTGTGAGGTTCTTGTATCTGTGCATATATTGAGGTGCATGTGTGTACACACGTGCAAGGGCACATGTACAAGCGTGTAGGCGCATGGTGTATGTATAGAAAATGTAGAAACGACACAGGAACGCAGGCCGCAACACTTCCAGGAAGACCGGAAGTGTGGGAAGGAACATCGAGATTGTGTGCGTGTGTGCGCCTCCAAGGTGCATTTGGATGCGTCAGCATAGTTCAACCTGCCAGAACTCTACCGACGCTTGTGTTCGCGTGCGTGTCGCGGCCTCCGGCAACGACGAGCATTTCGATTGACAAATCCACAGTCGCGAAGAGGCGCTTCTGCATGCGACTTCCTCAGTTGAAACACACCCCAAACATTTCCTTTCAGGTTGTTGACACAAGGCGATTTTTGCCTCCTGTGTGTGTCAGTCTACGGATATCAGTCGTTCTTCGCGTTAAAATGTGGACGAACGTATCAGGTTAATCATCAGCTGCAGGAAACATAGCATGCCGTGCTGTCGACCGAAGTAGCTTCACCCGCGTTTGGGTGTGATCTGTTCGATAGACTTCTACTGCACCAGCGGCCTAGGCAGTCGTTAGCCTGCACGTGTAGTGCTCTTACTCAAGTACGCGCGAATGAGTTGGACCCACCTTTTGTATTTCCTGTGTCTTTCGACAAGAGAGTCGAGACACGACCGGATGTGTAGGGGGGGAACGCTGCTGGGCATGATTTTGTGCAGTGTGTGTTCCGCGGACGGGACGGGACGAGAGGGTGACTTAGCAGGAAACATGCCTACGAGGGGATTCTTCTGGCACAGCCATCACTGGCTTGCTATGAGTTTCCTGAAAGAATTCTTCGTAGGGAACTGCGAAGCTTCTGAATATTTCTGCATTCGATTCGGCGGCAATATAACACAGGTGACCGAAGTTTACGCTGTGCTGTGAAGAGCACTCGCTGCACAAGGTGTGTTGAGCCCCGAAAAGCAACGCACGTATGGAGCTAATCCACGTGAATTTTGCTTGACATTGCCAGTGCTGACGTGTTTTGTGAGAACGGTGCAATTCCTTTCTTCGGGTGTCCGCCCTACTTGTATGCACGAGCGTTACTTTTATGTGACTGTGGTAAGGGAAACCAGGAGGGGACAAAAAGACCCAGCTACCTGACGGTGCAGTCTTACTTTGGGGTGCGTCTGGTTTGGCCGACATCTAACGCATTGCATGGGAAGATACAGTGCTTCCCGCCACATCCGCCAAGCGATTCTTCATCACCGACGTGCTGACATGCAGTTTCCACGCGTGCAGACAACCTCCCCCAGTAGGTATTCCCACCCGTGGGTGTGGATGTAAACAGCCGAAAACCGACAGGTGTGCGAATTCGCTCTCAGTCAAGTCATCCAAAAGCCTACCTACGGTACTAGCAGGTCCTGAGGAAGTATGTGTTGCACCAGTCATGATACGTCAGGTGTTGATTCTCCAGTGCAAGAGAGATTCTTGCTTTTCAACGCTGCTGTTTCTTTTTCAGTAAAGTGATTTGCCCCACGGTGCAGGCTTTGGCCCTGTTGAGCACTACACTGTGATACCGCTGAATACCTGATGCTGTCGTCCCTAATCCCTAAGGCTCTTGATTTGTCCCCAGCGTTAGAGCTTGGGCGCTGGCGAGTGCTACACTGTGATATTCTTTTTTCCAACGTGGAAGGCCTCACGCTGGTGAGCGCTATATT
>KL647307.1:0-10127 GCA_000727475.1 Sarcocystis neurona
AAGTGCGGAAGAAGATATGGTGGTTGCGAATGCTTCTATCTTGTCAAGCTCCTGCTGTATCCCTTCCCCCAGAGTTACGTAGTCCGGCGCACCAGAAGAAGAAGCTACAGAGTGCGTGAAGTGCGGCCCTGGGCTCTGTGAGACTGTCTAGCAGGGCCGGCGCAACGTGCCATTTTGAGACGATTTCTGCTTGAAAGGCAAAATGGAGACCTACAGGACGCGTTTCGTTGTCAAATGAGGACTTATCAGACTCCGACGTTGGGCAGCAGTTACACAGACGGTGTTCCAGATGGCGGCGATTGTCGGCCCTCACACGCGTGCGGAATATCGTGGTAGGTGGGAGGTGGTCCTCAGGAGAAACATCCGGTGACCCAGGGCTGAGGCGGTCTTCTGCGGTAGAATGCACTCCGTCCAGACTCAAATGGCAGGCCGTCAAAGCCAATCAAACAGAGCCGCTGGTCTGGACGCAGAAGGCGTCGGGCTCTAGAACTGCGGCTACATTGAACCGAGTTACACAGACGGGGGCGCGGAGGCCTGTGGGGCCCGTGTGCCTCAAGGACTGCCTGGATTTAGCGTAAAACGTGCCTCTGCGGCACTTTTGCTGTGAATAGACGATGATAACTTCGAGTAGCCTGAAACGCCGGGGGCTGTGATTGTAGTGCAGGACTGTGCGGAATTGAGACACACAAACTAAAAACCGGTACCTTCGAGGTGACGGTCCGGCATGTTGGGAAATATGGGAATCTGTGTGTGTGGATGATTTTCTGATAACCTAAAGACAGCGCCGTCTGCATTGTACAGCGGGAGAGGGGACAACCTTCATAGGACGGACTGCATATCTCTTTGTTATTTCAAGAGGGAGCATAGTCGGTAATTGACAAAGAATGACGCAGAGGTTGCCCCAGTGGGGGAGGTCAGGAGGCGGGACGATTTGCAAAATCTGATTTGTTTTGGAACACACGTTGGCGACCATGACGAGAAAGCCTAGAACAAAACTAACGACTGCTGTTTCAGCCAAAGAAATGTACACCAGATTGGAGGATTGGTTGGCTGGAGCGCGTTTGGTCACCGACAAAACGGGGATCGTCAGAATCCTGGGAACGAAATCATGGGTGCTGCAGAACGTGCACGGCGTGGAAAACATCTGAAGTGGTACAACTGCCTTCATTCTAAGGGAGGCCCAGGTCGTGTGAGCTGCTTGTCGTTGGCATAAAGCCAAGGACAGACAGACGGAAGGAGCGAGGTTTACGGCTCTCCAAAATGAGGTTGGACAATGGCTGCGACGTTCGTGTGCAGCGATGCAGCATACCTGGATGAAACGCTGACGAGTGTCTTGTGTGTGCAGGAATTGGCGACGGTGTTGCGAGTAAAGCATACATATTGGAATTGAGAGTGTAAAATTGCAAGGTGGTAGGCACGGGCTATTGATAGTGTGGTTTGGTTTGCTGCTGAAGAGGGCAGGCAAATATAAGAATAACTATGCGCGTCGGCTGGGGTGGTCTCCCACCTTTGACGAAGACAGAAGGCTGCGAAGGAGACGCCACGGCGGAAGTGTCGCCAACTTTCAACGTGCTGAGTGCTCAGTACTGAAAACGTAACACGCTGGAGACCCAGAAATATTCGTTGTTCGAACACAAATGTGCAAGGGTGCTGAGCGCACGGTGATGGACAGCAAAAGAGAGATAGAAGCGTCGGAAGCTGTCGGTATTCCGATATCGTCGTCCCTTAGAAAGGTTACCTGCACAGACAGTGTGGCAAATGTGTTGGCAATAAGAAATACTTTCTGCTGCGTCCTCTCTGACTGATGTTTTCTTCACAACAGCCGCGCGGCATAGCCTATAGGAGACTTTCACCTCTGCTAGCTCTTTGGCTAATGTGTTTTGCTCTGGAGCAACAGTGCACGCGCAGTTGGAAGGACTTGTCGGTGCAGGCGTGCATCGAGCAGGAGCGAGAGGGGATTGGAGAAGGGAGACGACTTTTAGCTTCGCAGACTAAAAGGTAATTAATTGGCCGCATCCGTAGTTCGATTGCTTCCGCCGTTTGGACGTGTGACCGGATCACGCGAGTCACCATTGTAAGTAGGACACCTGTAGAGGGGGGATGCCGTGCGTGCACGAGAGCTGTTGAAACGACGTAAAAAGCTGACATGTTTTGCGCGGCTGGACGCCAAGAGTGACAGAGTAAGCGAATTGGGATACCAGCAATACCTGCTGGAAACATCACAGGGGGGGGGAGTCGAGGAATCTGTCCTAATTTTGTTCCACTGCTCACGTCTAGAGTAGGACACAATCTGCGCTTGCCCCCCTCGTTTCCAAATCCTAATCTAGATCTCTAGGCCAGAAATGCCCAATTTTGCTTGTGTGGCATAGGATAGAGCGAACACCGCTAAGACCCTTTGAGTCGCGTGAAGAGAGGGCTGAAAATTCTACAGAGTCGTGCGTTGGGCAAATGAGATCTGAGGCAAGTGCCTTATTAGGGCTACAGCACTATACGTAGGGAACACAAGAGGATATTTAACAGTGTACCAGGTCTGTTTTTCAACTCGAAGTGCACCGCTTGTGCCAAATTTGTAAGGATCTTGTCGGAGAAGTGGAAGACAGCCTTGTGTGTGCGAAAAATTTTCACATGTCAAAATATTGCTCAGTACGTTTAACCCAACGGTGTGGCATCCGACGTGCACGTCAGCAGTCGTCGAGACAGTGAATTGTGGCACTGGAGCCCGTAAGGGGATTCAGGGCTTGGGTGGTTGCTGTTGGGTCTCCGACAAGAGGTGTGTACCTCAGTTTTGCTGCGCGTTGACCAAACATATCTCTATGTCAATCGAAGAAACAGGGCGCTTGGAAAATGACGAAAACATAGGCAGCGCGTGCTGTGGAGGGAAGGTTTGATCGGCTGAACGAATTATAGAAGACGCAGGTTGTCTGGGGAGTGAGAGTAGTATTTAGCGAAAATTCATCCTCGGCGCTGGAGCTCGTGAGAGTTCTTGCTCGCAACCGGTACAGGATGTTGGACGACTTTTCGATTCGAACGCTCGGTGTCCAGAGGCAAGGGATAATTCGTGTAGATTGTTGAGACAT
Source organism: Sarcocystis neurona (assembly GCA_000727475.1). Taxonomy (NCBI): domain Eukaryota; phylum Apicomplexa; class Conoidasida; order Eucoccidiorida; family Sarcocystidae; genus Sarcocystis; species Sarcocystis neurona. The sequence goes on from KL647307.1 coordinate 3,078, forward strand.
GGGCATTGCCTGAGAGATCGAAGACGGCACTGAAGTTACATTAAGAAGACGACGTCGGGAGCAGTGAGGCACAACAATCTAAAGGTGGCTCCTGCTCGGTGCCAAAACGTGTGTCGACGACGTTTCTGGAAATGACCACTTGTTAGGACTGAGCACAGGCAGACGTCGCCGTACTATGGCACAAGTTTAGGAGTGGCCAGAATTCAGACGCTGCAATGGAAAGCTTGTAAGTGCGACTTACTGAATACTGTTATTGCGACTTGGTGTTCAGGGCTACTGTGTCGTAGGGGAACCTGGCGTTTTAGGGTGGTCCTGGTTCTCTGAATGCGACGATGCGCGAACGGTGCAGAGAACGAGAAGACACAGCAGAAGACGATTCATCTGTCGTAGTGCTGAGTAGTTGTGCGGTACAACTAAGCAAGTGAGGAAAAGAAGGATATCTTCGTTATGAAGGTGAAAGCGTGCAGACGTTGCTTCCGTGGTTGTGTCAACCGTGGGCAGAGGCTAAGTATGCTGGAGCCAACATGTTTCTTTGAGAACGGCAATGTTTCAACTACGCACAGGCGGGGGGGACCTCGGGAGACACACGAAGCAGCAGCAAAGCTCTGGATGATGGGCTTGATCCGGCGTCGGCACGATCTAGGGCAGATTTGCAAAAGACGTGATGCAGAGGTGTTTCCGTGACGCGAGCATCTGTGCGCCTCCACCGTTCCTCCGGCACCTGTTTTACTGGAGTCGAGCAGCACATTTGCTGCGAAAGAGATTCCCCTGATGCTCTGGTGTCCACGCTTGAAGCGTCCTGTTCTGAAGGAAAGGAGCACGTACAGATCTAAGAACGTTTCCAAGGGACCGTGCGTCGGATAGGAGCAAGTGAGCAGTGGACAGAGGATTCGATACATTAAAACTGTCAAGCTTGTTGCAATAATGGCAGATTAGGCAATTCCACAAGCTGCGTGCCTCTGGTGTATCGCCATCACTTAGCTGCACGAACAGATCGGTTTAGGCCCCTGTTGGTGTTCTGACTGGCAGTGTGGAAGGACGTCTCTTAGTAGTGAGACACGAACAGGGATAAGCGCCTGCGTTGGAGAGATCCACGGATATACCAAAATTCAAGGGTTACTCTCCGAAGGTCTGAATGCAGAGAGAGGTACAACACGCGGAGTCTTTGTTCGAAGGAGAGGTGGGAGGAGAGCAGAGAACGAGTTCAGCCACACTACTTGGTTCACCAAATCCGATCTCATCCTGTCGTCTAAGGACACTCTGTTTTTATTCTCCCACGTCGAAAAAGAAGCCGTTTCGCATACTCTGCAAACCGTAGGAAAGAACGGATGGAAAACTGACATTAATAGCGTTGAGCGCGAGACGTCTGAGGGCAGCTGGTAAGACAGGCTCTGTTATAGATGTTGCAGGATTTTGAGATTCGCCGAATTGACAGCAGGAGCGCTACCAAGAGCAGCCGGATGATCATACCCATATTTCGACTCCGGAAAAGGCAATGCTTTGATATTTGGGAATAAATAAGGTACGAGGGTGCGAAAAACGGTTGGGTGGGTGCACACGCTCTAACCTGCTCGCTCAACCTGTTGAGGTGTCCTTAGGGTTTGGCGTTGGGTTCCGCGAAGCTGTTCGGCAGCACAGGCACAGTTGGTGCGTCGTCAACGGGAGAGAGATGCTCAACGCTGACACTTGACACATACGGCAGGTTCCGTTGTCATTTGAAGAGATGGGAAACTCGGAAGCTGACGAACGTCCTCAAAGGGCGTGCTCCACATGACGGCGCCGTGTAGGCTGGACCAATTACGGATGACAAACGAGGTTTTGAGATGTAGGGTGGTGTTCAGGAGTAAACAATCTTCGGCGCTGGAATCGATGAAAGACGTTGTGTTCTGCGTTGTGCAAACAAAGCCGGATGATTGTTCGATTGGAGATTATGGGATCCGGGAGCAAAAATAAGATCCGAAAAAAAATGGAAAGGATCCTTGGAGTCTCAAGGAAATGCCCGTTTGAGGTGGAGTCAAGGTTGAAACGGAGGTCGTCTTGAATGGGGTTTCGGTGAAGCGAACCACCGTAATTAGGCATGAGGCGCAGTAAACGTAAGCGAGGATGAGTACTGCATGTGGAGCCCTGTCGGTGCATAAAACGCGTAGCAATAACATACTTTGAATGCGTCGTCAGTGGAGCTCGTGAATGTGTAGGGACTCTAATCGCCGTCTTTAGGCGTGCGCGACGGTTTGGATTGAGACGTTGAAACGAAAAGTTTGTGAGTCCACATCGTGTAGCAGTGCGACTTCGATTGGCCACGGTACTTGTTTGTATTGTGCAAGATGGCTCTGCCGCGAAATTGCCTGGCACCGTATGAAATCCTCCGTCTGACGGGAAATTTCTTGTTTTTAAAAAACTCTGCTATTCGAGTGGTGCCGGGAAGAAGGCCATGCAGCGAAAGATCGGGCAGCTGTCACTGTAGTGAGTGTTTTGGGTGGACAAGTGAGAAAACGAGAACAAAGGGGATTTTCCTTCAAAGGAGAGCGCTTGCAAACATTGCTTCATTGGCTGTGCCATCTGCTCAAGAAGAAGCGAGCTGGAAACGGCACGGTAATGTTTCGCGGAAAACGGTGGTATTTGAGTTGCCCACAAAAAGACGGACCGGGCCTCGAGGGACTCAAGCAGCGACTTAGAACCGTCCAAGGATGCGCCTTGTCCAGGGCGGCCTGAAACAGGGCGAATTTGCCTGGGTAGGTGTTTTACGCAATAAAAAATTCTGTGCGCTCTATCATTATCTCTGATGCCTGCTCCCCTGGGTCAGTCAATGCTGTGTTGCGAATATCTCATTAGTAGAAGGTCTGTTCTGCACGCACAGACGTGCGAACATTGTCAAGGAGCCGTGCGTCGGACAGGAGCGGATACGCACCGGAGAGAGGACCGAATGTTACAATACTTGCAAGCAGGTCGCAGCACCAGCAGACCACGCTTTTTCCCTCAGCAGCATACCCTTTTGCTTATGAGGATTCTGGATGGGTGACTAGATCAGAGGATTCACGTATCGGTGCTCTGAGTAGAATTTTGGAAAAAAGTTGGCTCACGGTAAAGGATGACTCAGGAGAACGTTTTGTGTTGACGGAGCCCGCGGGTGCGACGGATGAATAACAATGTGTTATGGATCCGGGCGCTTAGGATGGCATAGGACGTGCACGGAGAGCACGATCTCCATGCTTGAAATCAGGAGGGGGGAAGGTGAATCGAGGAGGAGTCCTGTTCATGCCAAATTGGCACTACTGCAGTACATCATATATCAGTAATAGGAAACAATTCTTTCTCCAGCAAGAGTCTCAGAAACGGTCCTGGCGGTGTCTGGAGGAGAATCGAGTTTCGACTCAGCCAGCCGGGTTAGAATGGCTGTTGCTCAGACTGTGGTTGTGATTTGAAAAGCGGGCCGTAAATGATAAAATGGGCCCGAGACTTCTGATGGAATCCACCAGTATACTGTCTGAGGGAGGTACTGCAGGGGTTCCTTCTTCGTTGCAGCTACATTAAGAGTGTTCTTCTTGGCAGAGGACACCCACTGGATGTCTAACGACACCACCTCGGAAGAGACTACTGGATGCTTGAGAACAACTGTGCAAGCGAGACACTGAGCATGCGTTGGTTTGGTGGGTGCACAAATTGTTATGCTATCCAGACGCTGTTTGCACGCTGGGACGCGGGGCGGTTCAGCAGCTCAGGTACAATTGAGGCGTCGTCCACGAAAGGCAAATGTCCGACGTTGGCTGCAGGCTCACGTAACACGTTTCTCTGTAAGTTGAGAAAGCAGCAGAATTGGGAGTTGAAGGCGATGTTCAAATGCGAGTTGCACGGTACAGAGATGCCCGCAGTGAGTCGGGGAGAGGATGTGGAGTTCAGATGGAATTAGTTGTAGGCATCGAAGAGGACAAGAGATCCTTCCGTCAACCACGTATTCACGAGTATGGGTGATTGCTCGAATAAAACGCGTGGTGTTCCGGAGCAAAGAAAGGTCTTCAGAATCAATGGAATGGAGAAGTCGAACCCCGTGGAACTGCCAATTCGGCATGGAATCCCAAAGGACGACATGCTGTTGACTGGCGTCGAATCAGAAAACAGGTAGACCGACGCACGTCGGTCTCAAAGATGAGTTTGGACGGTGCTATAACCTACGTGTGCAGCAGGTTCGGATGGACTGCTGGCGGACCCTTTGTGTATGCAGGCATTGTCGCCAGGGTTGATTGTTATGCAAGTCTTCCTGAGATTGACATGCTAAATTGCATTGTTGGTACGTCTTCAGCTATTCAGGAGGCTAGTCTTGTCTGATGATGAGGCTGACTGTGAGATGCTAGGCTCTCTTAGTGGTGGCGACGCAGACTGTCCAAATACCGTGAAAGCGGGACAGTGCCGAGAACGAGACTGCTGGACGGGAGTGTGAGCAGCTGTCATCGTGGCGAGTGTTCGTTCCGGATAGCAAGCTAAGCGGGAACAACAAGAGTACTCCTACTCTACGGACAAGTGCGTTCAAATCCTGTTTTGCCGACGGCGTCCACCCGAGAGAAAAGGCAAAGTGATCGGGATAGGTCTGTCGAACAAATTTGATATTTTGTATGTGCACACGGATGCCCTTTATGCCTCGTGGGACGGGAAAATAGGGCGGCAAACGTCGGAATTTGCCTCTTCCGACGCCTGCGTGTTGGCAGGGGGGTACCAACACAGGGGGTCGCAGGGATGCCTTTCCGAGATGACAGATTTTTGTGCACCGACCTCTCCAACAAAAATGTGCACCAGGTTAATCATGCGGCACAACCGCTGTGGCAGATTTGCCTCTGATATCTGTGAGGACGTGTCCGCGAGATCCAGCGTCAAGCAGGAGCGAGGGGGCACCGGGGAAAAGACACACGGTGGTTTAACACGGAGAAAGTGGTCGCGGTCTCTGCTAGCCAAATATATAGTCAAGACTCATATCTTCAGTCTTGCGTGTACTATTTTTCTTGCGAGAACACGTCACGGGAGGCATCTGTAGGTGTTCTGAGTGGAAGAGTTTTAAGGACGTTACTTGTTGTGGAGGGACACGCGGGAGCAGGGCCGTTCGTCGGCGGCAGCTGTTGGTATGTCGGATGGAACAAACTGACCTCATCCCGGTAGATACAGACAGCGACAGAGGAGGCTACTCATCAGACCAGAATGACTGCTGCAGAAGCCGCGACGCGTGGTGAGCCGAGATATCTGTCGTGGCTCTAATGTTATAAACGTTGCAGCGACAGTAGACAACCGTTCAGTCCTGAGCACACTTATTCCCCAAACCGGATCTCGGCCTATCGGCTGGGAAGCCCCAGTTTCATTTGAGTCATGTGGATTTGAAACGTCGATAAGATACTCTGTGTAATCGTTGAAGAACAGGTTGGAAATGTTGTTGAGTCTCGCCGGGCACAGGCGGCCTCTGTCAACAGCGAATAATGTCATGTTCTAGTCTCTTCGTTGCAACAGCAAGGCCGCCGCAGAGGGCAGTAAGACACCCACACATATCACAGGTATATCGCCCTTCATCAGACTGAAGTTTGCGACTCAGGAAGTATCGATCAAATGTGAGAAGAATCAAGTGGGCTGTGAAGATGCGCATGCTGATTTTCTAGGGGCATCTCTGTCTTGTGGAGGTGCTCTCTGACAGGTATGATCTATCGTTGTGGAGAACCGGTTTTCAGGGCCAAGATAGATAGATAGGTAGATAGATGTCTGTGTCTAAAATTCGTATCGCTAGGCATGTATCTACAGAGAGGTAGCTAAATACGTAGATGCGTATGTTATTTATACCTGTGATTACTACGCACAGATATATATGTATATATGCAGAGGGGTAGGTAGATGCATCAGAGACCGCCAGAGGTGAAATCGTGCTTCGCAAGGCGGTCTGGAGGCTCAGCCGCAACTAATACGTGGTCCAAAAGAAGACGTTTTCGACTCTTGCTGCAGCTTTTCCCAGCGTAACTTGATTTCCGTTGAGGAGGCGGCAGATTCGAGATTCGGGGGCAATCAGGCAGACGATGTGCCAGGTGGCGCCGATCAGGGTGATCCTGTTTGTGGAAGATACAGATATTATCGAAGGAAAAGCTGGCGTTTAAGAAAAATTCGCTGTCTGTGTTGAATAGAGTGAGGGACGTTCTCTGCTACGTTCGAGCGCGTGATGGCGAAAGTCGAATGGAAATGTGTCAAAGAGACACAGACGGAGACGCCAGGCTGACGGAATCAGAAATAGCGCTGAAATCGCAATGGAAGGACGGCCGCTGTCTTGCAAGTTGCTCCTATACGGCGGCAAGTGCCAGAACCAGTGGCAGCGACGTACACGAGAGTATGACCTGCCACAGGAGGCGCGTAAAACCTCCAGGTGGCCCGTTTGCTTATTGCGCCCCTCGGGAGACCCCATATGCAGTGACGCGGGCGGTTACGGCAGTAGCGGAGGGCTTTCCGGGGATGTGAACTTAAAACTCAAGGAAGGCATATATAGCACATTCAAAAATACTTCAACGATTTGTGTCCTAGGAGTGCAACGACGTATCAGATTTTCTGTCCAACAAGGAAGCGGTGATTCCGCGAAGCGACGAAGGACAAGACAATACAGAAGGAGCCCCAACAAGAGTTCGCTTGAAGACTGCTTGCCCAAGGCAACACAGACAGTGACACAGATAGCACTCTTTCAATTTTCACGACGAAAGAGAAGAAGTTTTGTTTCGTCGGGTGTGTCGACCTGCTGAAGAAGAAGCGAAGAGAGGAGGATACGCGAGTGTCTCGCCACGATGGAGATTCCCGTGCTCGCTAGAACATCTCTCGAATCTGAGCGAACACGACCAATGAGACGATACCGTCCGAAGATGCACGTGACACGATCTCGCCGTCACATTGGGCAGGTCTGCAGAGAACGGGCCGGAGGATTGTTCCCTAAAAGAAAGACGTCGTATTTTGTCCTCTCTAATACATTTCCTACAGGAGATTTGTAGCATAGTAATAGTGAGAAATGTGCCTCTGACATCTATTTGAAAAAATTCCGGCCTTGGA